>VZRN01002465.1:130293-178069 GCA_013397935.1 Dasyornis broadbenti | reverse complement strand
AAAAAAAAAAAAAAAGTAGTACATTTTTAAAGTTAAAGGGAAAGAAACAAGAAACCTAAAGAGCAGAACATAGCAGGAAAGCTGGCTGAGTAGGTTTCCAGGCATCTTAAGTACTTTCTGTTTGTAATGCAAGGTTTGGATCTTTCAAATATTCCACTTGGAGGAAAAAAAAACGGGATTCTATTAAACCTGTTATTAAAAGACAGCTTTGTGCTTTTTGAAAGTTTTGCCCAGGTATTTTCTAAGTTGTGATCGCCTATCTACAATCTAGACACTGGGTTTTTTTAAAACATTTTGAAGTTACAAATAGACATATTTCTGAGTGTACTTTTAAAATGGTTGGCAATAGAGCTTTTCACATCCTTTGTGAGCTATCCAAACCTAAATGTCATTAATATTCCTGATTGTAACTATCATGCCAATTCTATACTATTTTTCTTAAATGAATCCTCTATTTTACTTTTTGTTTGTGATAATTCTGAATGGGGTTTTTTCTCTACTGATATCAAGTTGAGAACACTGAAAACACTAATCTTATTTTCACCAGGGGATGGATTGACAACAGCACACTGTTGAAGTGGATGAAATATATCTCATCCTCTCAGCAGGCAGATAAAGACTCAAATTGCAGTCAGCAAAAACAGAAGAAAGAATAGTAAAAAAACAAATAAACAAAAACCAAAAAGAAAGAAAAAGAAAAATTTAAAAAAGGAGAAAAGAGAAAAAATATTCTTCAATCTACTATTTTCCCAGGTAAATCTAGATTTCTGGAAAACTATCAGTATTAGTCAAAATGGTAACTGTGCTCTCTATAAGAAGGAAAATAATAATTTTCTAAATATTCTTTCAGAAAATACCCCAAACTATGTTGAACTGTACTTTGCGTTTCAATAAACTTAAGGCCTGGTTTTGTAAGTCCTCATTTACATCGGTATATCTCAGTGAATGATTCATGAGAATAGGCTTTAGTGGGAGTGTTAAAGAGAGAACTTTGCAAAGCAGGTCCATTTTTTTGGTGACAGACAAACCTGTTTAAATGAAAACCTGTGCTGTTTGCATCCATCTGGATACTCTGATTTCTGAGCCAATTTTTCTAATTCTAAAAGCAGTTTGGTACAAATGTTTTAAATAACTAACTACTTTCAAATACTATTAGCTAACTATGAAAGAAGAAACCTGAACTTAAAATTTCTCTAGTTTTCATCAATTCTAAGAGTTAATTGATAATTTGAAGAGATAATATGGTTAATATAACAGCTGTTTATTTTCACCATAATGTATTTAATATAAGAGTTGCTTTTATGACTATGCTAGGCTTTTATGGCTGATCGATGCAAACCAGAAACCTATTCCTGAGGTCAATACATTTATGAAACAAGGTTCAGAAAGTCCTGAAAGCCTTATTTTCTTATGTTTATGTAAGAGTTTGTACATACAGTTAGATTAAAAAGTTATAAAAGTGAAAGAAGAACTGGCGTATCTATGCATCTAACTACAGAATCTGAAGTAATCTATAGCTAATGCATTTTCTGAAAATCATCAGATATGTTTGTGAGGCACTTAGAGTGTTATTCACTGTTAAGCATTTGTGATTTGTAATATATTAGACTTGTCTTGCAAAGCAGCTATAGCCATGACACTTCATGGGTAATCAAACAGTTCCTACTCAACTTTCTTCTTCTGAATTTCATATAAATTTTTAATTAATGCCTTACATTACTCGAGCTTTTATGCAATTAAATGATAAATTATTCAATTTTTGATGTTATGTTTTAGACAGATGTTAAATCAAAGAAGTTAATGATTGAACACATTTTAATAGATTTGCCACTGGAGCTTTTATTCACTTTAAAAATAGTTTTTGATTGAATTCTGGTTCTTATAAAAGTGAAAGGCTAAGGACCATTTTTTTCAAAAGGTTCTTTACTTAGTCTCTGACTAATTGCAGAGTTCTGAAGATACTGCAAATTATAGGCCATAAACAAAAACACAGATGAAAAGGAATTAAGTGGTATTAAGCATGACCCACCCCAACCTAAAAGATTTAAGAAATCACAAAGTGTCAGACACTTCTTAACCACACTTGAAAAACAGCTTTTCTTCTGTTTCTAAAAGATATATATATAAAAAAAAAACAAAACAAAACAAAACAAAAAAAAACTGCTGAAATTATTCTCTACTAAAGTGTAAAGCAAATCTTTACCCATTGATTTCCTGTGAGTATTATGCCATCCAAGATCTGTTGAAACTCAACATCATTAAATGTTTCTCTGCAGAACTTCTCTTTGGACAGCGGCATGACAGTGAGAAAACTGGCTAATGTCCTTGTTCTGGCCAGGACAGGGTTAACTTTTGCATTAGGTAGGAGGGGGCACAGCTAAGACACAGAGGCAATTATATACCATCTCTCATCATTCGCCAGGGACTGGGGAAGAGCTCCTTTCCCTGTCACATGGCGTGGTGGAGGGAGTGGTCAGGTATCGCTGGGGGCTGTCCGTGTGAACCCCTTGCCTCTTTCCTGTACCCTCTGCCATTAGCATTGTTGCTGTTACTGTTTGTGATCTTCTTTCATTGCTGTTTCAAATAAATTGTTCTTGCCACAACTTGTGATCTTTACCTTTTGTGCCTCCAATTCTCCACTCCAGCTCGCCACAGGAGGATGATGAGAGGGAGTGAGAAGAACATGATTTAGAGGGTTTCAATGGGAATGTTAAATTGGGGAGCACCATTCTAAAGCCATGACAGATAGGATGAAGGAAAACTATTTCATAGAATCAGATAATGGTTTGGGTTGGAAGGGATCTTAAAGACCATCTAGATCCAAGCCTTCTGCCCTGAGCAGGGAACCTTCCACTAGACCAGGTTTCTCAAAGTCCCATCCGACCTGGCCTTGAACACTTCCAGAGATGGGGCATTCACAGTTTTTCTGGGCAACCTGTTTCCATGCTTCACCACCCTCATAGTAAAGAATATCTTCATGTGACCTTATCTAAACCTACTCTCTTCCAGGTTTCAAAGCCATTCCTCCTTGTCCCATCATACCTGAATTGTTTTTAACTTCCTTTCTATGGTAGCTCACCCTTCATGCCTATAAGTGAAGGGCATTCTGATTAAGCTGGCAAACATGGAATGAAAATAATGTTATATCTGATTTTTCATCTTATTCTGTAAGACTAGGCTGTCTGGAAAATAAAGTAGGGGAAAAAAAAAAAGAATGACTAAATGGAACATGCAGAACATAATTCCATAAACTGATATTTTTTTAGTGGCTCTATCAGCATGCACTTTGGTTTCCAACTAATGATATTGCTCCAAAGTTGACTAGGCTGAAGAAAAAGATGCTATCAGAATTCCACAGAAATTATTATTCTCTCAACAATCTGACAGTATTTGCCTGTACAGATCATTAGGTACTTATGGACATATTTTAATGTATGATTTCCTGATTTTTGAGGATAATAAAAAAGAAATAATTTGAGATCAACTGTTTTAATTTATGTTTATCTTCTAATGCTTTTATATATATGCATATATGTATATACACACACACACGCGCGCACACACACAACTAATATACTGCTTCCTTCAGAATCATTTTATCAAAGATCATCTATTACCTTACAGATATTAGAGTAGTTTCAAAATATCCCTTCTTATATACGTTCTAATAAGGAACAAATATGGTGGTTTTAATTTTCCCTAGACATTACATGATAACCCTTACTATTTTATTCTGAGAAGTTTTCTGGCTGACGAACTTTTATAAAATAAGAATTTTCACACTCTGAATAACCAAAAAGTGAAAAGTTGCAAATTTGGCAGCAAGCTATTTCCATTTGAAGTAAAACGCAGCCTACACAAATTCACACCTGTAGTACACATTGCAGGAAATCATGAAAAATAAATGTACAGTTACTGGATAAAGTGATTTAGTTTTCCATGTTGTATTCTTTAAACATTGTTATTCATCACTGGAAAGCAGACAGCTTTGAATAGAAGACAGTTAAAGTGTGCATATATGTGCTTATTTTGCACTTGATTTTATAATCACTATTAAAATTAGATCTACTGATGAGATAAAAGTAGAAAATTGTTATCAATAGATATTTTATTTTAAAAATATTTTGTATAATTTCTGAGTTAAAAAAAAAATAAAATAAAAAAATCTTGGTTTCCCTGATTCCCAAACAGAAACAAAATAATCTTCATTTTGTATGACATTTAAAATACAACATAAAATTAATATTCATAACATTACGCATATATTTTATATACTGATAAACATAGAAGCTAAAACATTTCAAAGAGGGTAATAAATCAGGAATGAAGTCTTTGCTATTCTGATGAAATTTAGTACTTTGGTAATTTCTGGAAAGTTTGAGGTTTCTATTATTTGTATTCCTAATCAGCAGAAAATGAAATTTTATTGCATAGAATGAAGTAATTTGGTGTTGTGTTCTTGGATCTGTGTGCAGTCTCAGGGCAATTTTTGTTTTTGAGGCAGCCCTTCAGGCTATATTGGAATGCAGATTAAATTTTCGCCAGAACAGATAATGATTGCATATTTCACAAGATCCCAACCTGGAAGCAGATTGGAACAAAGAAAAGTCTTTTAAAATACATTCCATATAAATGAGTACAATCACGGTAATGAGGGCCACCTTCCCATCCATAGTAGAATGACAGAACAATATGAAATGGTGAGACAGTATATGAAACAAAAATCAAATAATTTTGGATGAGTAAACAAGTTATTATTGGAGCTTTCACTTTTTTATCTATTGGCAATTTAGCAAAGTTATTGATTAGATACTTGAATTCATTCAGATGACCTTTCCAGAAAGAATACAACAATTTCACAATAAGATCGTTATTTATATAACTGGCTTTGCTCCAGTGTAACTGATTAGAAACTGTTTGTACTGGTTGGAACCAGTTTATATCTTTTTTTTTCCTATTGGATCTGGTTTGATGAAGAATAATATAGAGGAATAGGTTAAGAAAGTGTTATATCCATTTGAGTCTACGTTGTTCCTGAAAACTCTCTATATTCAATTGTCATTTAAACCACTGTTTTGGAATGAAATACATTTTAGAGTAACAATGAAGATTGTGACTCAGTTGCCATAACATTAGAAAATGCAAACCTTCCAATTTTCAGGTTCATCCCTTCACAAGGCATAAAAAGCCAACACCTCATTTGCTCATAGACCTCACAAATGCCTGTGTAGTTTTGCACTTTTTTCTTTCCTTTCAGATGGATAATGGGATGATTCAAAAGTTTGATGCAGCTCTTGCCTGGTTCCAAACTTTCCAAAATATATTTTACCCTCTGGGATTGTTTTCGATATAAATCATTTAATGAAGTGTACTACTCCATTACTGAGGGCCGATCCCTTCTCCCAGGCCACTACTGACAAGAGTACATAGCCTCAAGCTGCACTAGGGCAGGTTCAGGTTAAACATCAGAAGGAATTTCTTCGTGGAAATGGTTGTTAAGCTTTAGAATGGACTAAAATGGCCGAAGGAAGTGGTGGAGTCACCATCCCTGGAGGTATTAAAAAAAATTGTGGCATGGTCTAGTTGACAAGGTGGTGATCAGTCAAGGGTTGCATTTGATGATCTCAGAGGTCTTTTCCAACTTTATTTATTCTGTGATTCTGTGATATGGAATATTGCTAAAGGGGAAGCCACTGCCTGAGTATTTTCACAGCTTTCAGAGAGTCACACACATACCACCTGAGACTGTCAGTGCCAGGAGCAGAGTCCCTTCGTAAAGGGCTACTCCAGTGAGCCGATGACTTTCCCCTCACACACTCTCCCATTCTCAGGCCCACTTCCTCCTTCAGGTTTAACCCTAAGTTTCCCAGGGAAGAGTCTCGGCGTTGGATTAAAAAAAAATAAAGAATTTATTAAAGTGATACAGCATCAGGTCAACTTGATCTGGGTGCATCTGGAGGGACACCCAGAACAAAGAAAACTCTGGGCAATTTTATCTTGGTTCTCTCTACATAACAATAACTTATCTCCATCTTCTGGTATCCCTCTAGTTTTCCTGTAACATTTCAAGGTATAACTGCTTAAAAAACTAAGCACTGTAGGGTTGCTGTGCCAGAATATAGCCTGGTTTTCTATCCCTGGAAGAACAGCTAGACTGGGAGAGATGAAGAGAGGAAGAGATCAGACAGCAAAAATAAAAAGAAGTGTGCTGAAAGCAACTCTTTTTATTCAAATCACACTTTCCCCAGGAGAAACCAGCTGAATATTGCATCTGAAACTAAGTACATTTGGGAGTCTAGAAGATTCCCAAAGAGAATGTATTTAATGTTCCAGAGGCCTCAATGAGCCTGATTCAAAATCTCTTTCAACAAATGAACAGAAGTTTTTTAGATCAAAATAAACACAAAAAAAACTTCTCTTGGAATTAAGGATCATCCCAGAGGAAAACTGACAAAGGAGCTGGAAATTACCGGCCGGCAATTTTTAATGCCCATAAGTTTCATGCAAACAGGTGCGCAATTCTAACAGATGTGCATTTATACCCATGGGTTTTGATTCCAGAATGCCATGTGCTGAGGACCGTGCTACTGCACTGGCTTAGTCACAGTTTATTTGAATTTTCAAGGAATGTTTCTTTTCCTGCCAGTATAACTGTTGTATCGCTTGTCTAAGCTCTAATTGCAGCAAAGAAGGAGGATGCACAAAACTGCATGCCACTGTAAAATATTCATCAGGGACACTCTTAAACATCTACTCAAAAGTAATTATTACTAGAGGATTAAATGCAGTGTGCTAGATATATGCAATTCATCTTAACAATGGGGTTTTTGTTTGTTTCTGAGGTTTTTGTTTGGTTTGTTCATATCTTTGTTTCTGGTTTTGGTTTGGGATTTTTTTGGACAGAGGTAAATTCCTTTCCAAAAGATTAAAAAGGTAGAGAGTTTTTTTTCCATATAACATGGAGACTTAGAAATTGTTAGCTATACCATTGTGATAGAAGCCTTAATTCTGTTGTTGCTGTGATATGAATGAAATAACATTATTTGGAAAAGAAAATGTAGAATGAGCATTTCTAGTTGATTCTCTGGTAAACTGAAGAATGGGAGAAAACACTGTATTAAGCAAGGGCAGATTTGCCGGTTTGGATCCTTGCCTGTGCATAGTCTTTCAAAATGTTTTTGCACAACCAACCCACACCACATATTTCTTACCTTGGAAAACACCGTCGTACTGGTGCCTGATACAGCTTACTGTGCATTAAAGTTGACAGAAGGCTGTAACTGGAGCTACAAGGCTGAATACCTTTGTTAACCAGCCATAGCACATAGAGAGTTACACATATTTTCAGAAAGGAGGTACTGATACATTATGTCTGGCATAGGCCACTCTCCTAGAAATGCAATGGAGCTGCCTTTTGGGGGGAAAAGTCTAGATTTACTTATGTTACTGTCTACTCTGCAGATAATTTCAGACAGATGGAATCCCGCATTTAGATACTGTAAGAGAAGACCATGTTTGTGACTTCCCAAGGAATCTGAATATGCTGAGTCTGTGACACCTGATGAGATACATCCCAGAGTCCTGAGGGAGGTGGCTAATGTAGTTGCCAAGCCACTTTCCATGATATTTGAAAAGTTATGGCATACAGGTGAAGCCCCAGGCAACTGGAAAAAGGAAAACATTTCCCCCATTTTTAGAAAGTTAGAAAGGAGGACCCCAGGAACTACTGACCTGTCAGCCTCACCTCTGTGCCTGGGAAGATCATAAAGCAGATCTTCCTGGGAACTGTGTTAAGGCACATGGAGGACTACAACTGTGGACAAGGAAAGTGCTAAAGATATCATCTATCTGGAGTTTTGTAAGGCCTTCAACCTGGTCTCCCACAACATCCTTCTCTCTGAATTGGAGACATATGGATTTGATAAATGTACTCTTTGGTGCGTGAAGAATTGTCTGGATGATCACATCCAGAGCCTAGTGGTCAACAGCTCAATGTCCTGATGGCTTTGCCAGTTCCAAGGGACAAGTGGTATCCCTTAAGGGACCATATTTTGACCAGTACTGTTTAATATCTTCATCAATGACATGGACAAAGGGATTGAGTCCACTCTCAGCAAGTCTGCAGATGGCAACAAGCTGAGTGGTGAAGTTGACACCCTTAAAGGATGGTATGTCGTCCAGAGGGTTTTGACTCAAGAAGTGAGCCTTAGGAAATTTCAATAAAGCCAGATACCAGGTGCTGTACCTGAGAGGGAATATCCCCTGCTATTAATACAGTGTGGAATGAAGGAACTGAGAGCAGCCCTGTTGAGAAGGACTTGGAGCTGCTGTATGAGAGGCTGGACATGACCCAGCAATGTGCTCTCACAGCCCAGAAAGACAATTGTAGCCTGGGCTGCATCCAAAGCAGCGTGGCCAGCAGGGCATTCTGCCACTCTGCCTCGTTCTGCTGAGACTCCACCTGGTGTGCTGCATCCAGCTCCAGAGTCCTGAACATTGTAAGGATATGGAAGTGTTAGAGCAAGTCCAGAAGAGGGCCTCAAATAATGAGAGAGATGGAGCACTTGTCCTGTGAAGACAGGCTGAGAGATTTAGGGTTGTTCAGCCTGGGAAAGAGAAGGCTCTAGGGGAGATCTTATTACAGTCTCTCAATACTTAAAGGGGGCTTATAAGGAAGATGAGGACAAGACTACTTTTTTGGTGCTGTAGTGACACGACAAAGGGTAAAGACTTTAAACTAAAAGAGAGCAAATTTAGACTAGATATAGGGAAGACTTTTTTTTATTGTTTTTTTTTCTTTTTCACTACGAGAGTGGTGAAATACTGTCACAGATTGCCCAAAGAGATTTTAGATACTTCATCCCTGGAAAAATTCTAGATCAGATGGGATGGAGTTCTGAGCAACCAGATCTAGTCAAAGGTGTCCCTGCTCATTGCAGTGGAGTTGATCTAGATGGCCTTTAGAGGTCCCTTCCATCCCAAAACATTTTATGATTCTATCATTCTAATTTATTTTTTTCATTTTCTCATGTGCTAACACAAAAGGAATTCCTCTTTGCCTATAGAGATAAAAATTCTTTAATAAGAGCTCTCTACTGACATCTTTACTAGTCGAAATCTCTTTTCTTTGACAGTTTTGAAACTTTATGAGAGCTTAAAATTAGCAAGACTAACAAAATGTCCTTCAATGTGAAATTGTTAAGGCACATATTTTATGTTCATATGATGAAATTTGCATTTCAAAGCAGCTATATAAGGTCATGCTCTATCTGGGCATATGCCAGTCTGAAAGGGACTAACATGGTCTCTATGATGCACATGTTGCTCTGCATATAATTACTCTATCTAAGGCTACCAAGTAAACCTCAGACTAAGTCTCAGCTACATCAACTCTGACTTTTCCCTCAACATGGTGATATTTCTCGCTCTTTGAAGTGCTGAAGCAATGTAACAGGATTAGCAGGAATTTCTGAAGTGAGGGAGAGGAGGCTTTGGTTAATTATTGAAGCAAAACATTATTGTCTCAGAATAATTTAATAGAAGTTATGATACTTTAATTCATACTTACTTTATGGAGAAATGTACATATATATATATAAATGACTAATAGAAATTGGAAGCGTGCTACATTTGAAAAGAGAACTTCCCATTGCGTTTTTCCCATAGCTATCTAAAAAGAGCTCAATTGTGCTAATACGATAAACAGCATAGTTCCACTGAGAAACTTACACCCATCTAAAACTAATTCCAGACTTCATAGGTTAAAAAATCTAAGATTGGGTCTCCATTGACAGACGCTTTTAATCTTTATGAAGATTGGATTCACTGGTATTAAAAAGAAAATAAAAATTACTTTCTAATTTATCATCTTTGGTTTTGGAAGCTCAGAAGGTAAAAAAGAGTCTTCATGAAAAGATGAAAGAACCTCACTTGTTTCTTGTCCTCACAAGAAAATAAAAAGGTTTCACAAGATAACATAAACCCATCTTAGATCCTTAGAAGATGATGCTGATAAAATAAGCCTGTGGTCTGACCCAAAGCATATTAATGTTAGAGTACTTCTGTTGATTTTGGCCAAGTTGAATTTGATATATGTCTATACTAATGAATTCATCAGAACTGAAAAACATTCATATTCTGGCTTTCCCATGCTCTGCTTTTAACATTCTATTTTCCCTTCAGTTTTGTCATTAATCAATAGCTAAACATAAAATGTGGGGCTTTTCCCCCCATATTTGGAATTTTTTGGAGCTTCAAATTGTTCCATAAGGGTAAAAAGTCAAAATCTAGACAATCTAGGAAAAAACTCCAAACTCTCAGATCATTCAATCAACTTTAGGTTCTTCCAAATATTTCAATTTAGTATTAATTGTTTCTATCCTACAATAATTAGATAAAAATTCTCTCAGGGATTGGGGTAACTAATTCAGAATCAGCTGCTGCAGAAATCTGTTGTGTGTGTGTCTCTGTGTGGATCACAGCAGGACTGTGATCTTGCAGTCTCACCTGAAAAAGGCTATTCAATTTGTCACCCCCTAACAAAGCCGAAAGCAAAGAAATTTTCATTTCATCTATCACTAGAGTACTGAAGCCATTGTAATGTCTAATAACTAAGAATCACTTACTAGTGAAAATATCTCATCCATATAGGGAATATAATGAAGATTTTATGTTTTGAAATTGTACAATCCTACCAGATTATAAAGGAAAAAAATCATAGACTCCTT
The DNA here is from genome assembly GCA_013397935.1 of Dasyornis broadbenti. NCBI lineage: Eukaryota > Metazoa > Chordata > Aves > Passeriformes > Dasyornithidae > Dasyornis > Dasyornis broadbenti. Next base: position 167,342 of record VZRN01002465.1, on the reverse strand, counting down.
TTATTAACTGTGTAAGTTTTCAGAAACTTTCAGAAATAGAAAATTTGTATATTTTTTAGCCCCTAAAAAAAAAAAAATTATCTTGCCCTTGCATTCAAAAAGAAATATCATTTCACTGGAATTTGAATAAAGTATTGTCACTCAAGAGACTTAATTAGTAAATAATATGTATGGGAAACATGCATAAATTTATCATTTTCTGCACTTTGTCTCTTATGGCTATAATTATTCAACAATGGAAAAATCAAAACAGAGGTTGTACATAAGAACAGCCAAAGTGGCCATTTCCCTTCATTATGAACCACAAAAAATCAATCTGATACTACTAGGTATTTTGTGTCATTATATTTATTCACTTTAAAGGAAATGTAGGCTTATCAAGAAATTAGATTTCCAAGCTTTGGTATTTTCTTCCAAACTGAACATGAGTACTTTTTCCCACCAGGCCCTGAGTCGACTAGTTTCTAAATTAAATTGTGAATTCTTGGTCATCTCACTTCGTTTCACAAGAAGAGTTGGCACTAACTTCGATAGTGAATACAGGGAGTGCTGTTTCAAGACGCATTTAGACACAAATAGATTAATGCAGGTAGGTGCAACCTCCATCTCCTATTGCAATGCTGAAGCCAAGAGGAAAGGGAAGATGATACTGACACATAAACCAGGTAAACCTGAGCCAGCTTGAGTCTAGGTACAGCACAGTGGGAAAGCAGGTGGTGTGATCAATCTAGTAAGCCTCTCCCAGATCAGTGTTTAACTTTTTTGCAGCACTGATTCAGGATAATCATGCTCTTCCAGATCCACATAAACAATTTTGCATTGTATTTCAAGGGAATACAGCAATTTAGATATTTACTTGGATTAAGAGCCTTTACACTGTGTTCCATCGTGTGATGTAGACATACAATAATCAAGCAGTCTGGAAAGGACTTTATTTTTTTCTCATTATCAAACTGAGAATAGCTAATGGCACTGGGCAGAAGAGCAAGCCTTGTCTGCTCTTGATGGACATAGTTGCCTTATTATTTTCTCTCACCACTATCATTATTCCATTGAATTTCTAATAGTTGCTCCCAATTTACCCTACTTTGAGAGTGGCTTGGCTCCTAAATATGCCATTTCACTTTCCTCAGCAGCAGGAGCTTTCCATGATGTACTAAAATTCCATTTTGCCTCCCCTTTCTTTCTGGTAGCATGCTGTGTCCATCAGCTATCTAAGAGCTTCCATCCCAGTGGAGGCTGCATTTCATTAGGAATGTACTGTGTAGTTATATAGTTCAAATCTGGTCTAACGATAAAAATATTAATAATTGGATCAGTAGTGGTTTGAATTCTTTATGGCCTCTATTTCTATCCTCTTCTCTCTCTGCAGTATGAGGATGTACATGAATCTCTGGCATAATACTCCTCCTGTCCTGAGCAAGCAACAAAACTCTACAGGGTTTCAATAGACAATTTAATTTTTTGAAACAAGTTTTCACTTACTTCATTGCCCCACTCTCAGGGAGCTTCATACCCATAGAAGCTGTCAGCCTCTGTTCAGGACTTAATAGGAAGTCTTTGCCAGCACACAGATCAATGTCGTCGAGATAATGATTACTGCTGTCACACTACTCATTTTTAAATGTGAAATCTGGACTGTCTTTTGTTTGGTGCTCTGTGTGCAAGAAACCAAATTTTCTGTGTGATCAAGGACACATTGATGGATAGTGCTTGATAAAATATTACATTAAGTGCTTCTTAAAGACACCTTTAAAGGAAACTCTTACTGGACTAATGATGTGCAAGTGATTGAATTTGTTCACTTCCCACTTCTGTGATGTCATTCTGATGAACAAGTCAACACTGGAATGTGGCTGGTTGTTACTGGAATCAGGTTTTGTCCTGGCGTGCATCTGTCCTTCCATGTTTAGCAAAGTTCCCAGTACTCAATTTTTTAATAATAGCTAAGGTTTAAAAAGAAAGACTTAATAGTGCAACATATTTCTGTGATAATAAGCATTCTGACATTCTTGGCATTTCAGTTCTCCAGCAAAGCCATTAATATTAATCTACTTGGGTCACTTCTCAAACCTTTGCTTATATTATACATTTCTAGAGATAGTTATCTTTTAATACAGCTCTAAATTAATAAATAAATAAATACTCTTCTTAAGAGAGAACTAACTTTTTTTAAAAAGTTAATTTCCTAAGTCCTGCCATTGACTTTTTTTAGTGACCATGAGCAAATTAATTAATTCACCATGTTTTAAGCCCTTTCTTTAAAACAGAAATTGCATTTCCTTTGAATATTACCTCTATTTAAATTCATCGCTCCGTGAAGAAAGCACTATTCCTTGCTGTATATTTTTAGAGTGCTCAAAACAATAAGATGCTTATCTCTCACATTTCAGCTAAATTCTAAAGATGTTATTGTAATGCAAAAATTCAATAAAATAATCCATAGCCAACTTGCACTACAAGAAATTACTTTGCTTCTTTATTTTCTGCTGTTTTTCAGTAAAAACAGTAAGCTATAATTGTCATTAATCTGCTGCCAACACTATGGAGAGCTTTGTGGAGCTTGGGGTGAACAACATATGTGGCTACAATCACACCCTTACCTTCATATTGCATGAATCTCTGTTCTTTTATTTCGTTCTTTCTCTTATCAAAGCATGATCACACACTGTCAAACTGCAAAGTGCTGGAGCAGCCTCAGAAAGGCAGGAAAAGGTTCTCCTGAGACAGGAAGGAAAGGATTCTTTGGACCGCAATGGGAAAAAAAAAAGCTTTTCTTTAGCCATCATTATCCCTAGATCTGAAGAAAATGTTCTACTTTCTTTTCCACTGACAGCAGCCTTGCTTCCCCCCTGTAGACAACTCAAACACAAGTTTAAAGGAATAAGTCCAGAGAGGAGCCACTAAGCTGATCAGAGGTCTGGAGAACCTCTTCTGTGAAGATGGGCTGAGAGAATTGGGGTTGTTAAGCTTGGAGAAGTGAAGATTCCAGTGAGACCTTAAAGCAGCCTTCCATATATGAAGGAGTTAGAGAGGGACTTTACCAAGGGTGTGTAGTGATAGGACACGGGGGGATGACTTTGAGCTGAAGGAGGGTAGGCTTAGGTCACATATTAGGAAGACATTCCTTACAGTGAGGGTGGTGAGGCGCTGGAACAAGGTTCCCACAAAGGTTGCGGACTCCTCAACCCTGGATTCCAGACTGGATGGGGCTCTGAGTAACCTGTTTTAGTGGAAGGTGTCCCTGCCCGTGTCAGGGGTTTTGGAACTAGGTGACCTTTCAGATCCTTTCCAACCCAAACCATTCTATGATTCTATAATTCTATGACAGGTAGTCCTTTGCTCATCTTATTCCTCTCTTCCCACCCCAAGACTGATGAACTGTGCAGGGCCTGCTATTAAGTTAGAGGATGACAGTAGCATGGTTTCTTTCCTGGAGGGCTGACATAAAAGATCACTAACTATAAGCTTATATTCTCAGTTTGGTCTGGATTCCTGTCCAAAAGACACAGAAAGAAGTCACAAATCCAAGAATTTAACAGAATTGTGCTACGAATTAAACTTGTCCCATTCATTTTCTTATCACTGTTGTAGTATGGAAGGAAAAGGAAATATGAATTTTGAAATTATATGGTGCAGTTTGTGGAACTGGATATGACGGAATAAAAGAAACATCTAGTTTAACCTACCTTCTTCAATAAGGTAAATCTGCAATCCCAATATGTTATTTTATCTCCTCTCATGACACCAAGCCAATGCTTGACAGTTATTCTCACACATTATTTTCTACTTTTTACTCCTCAGCAGTTTCCTTCTCTCTCCTAGAAGTTTGACAATTCTGTGACTGCAAACATATTAAAACAATAATAATAATAATAATCCACTAACACTTTTTCATTTATCCAATATCGTGCTCTGACATTGCAGTTTGTGCACTGCTAATCATTTAAATCTACTGATCTTAAATATGCATTTGTGGAAAATAAATACCCATTGTGAGAAAAGTACTGCTAATGTGGCAAACCTTCAGGCCTTTTCTCCTTCTATTTGACTCTTGGAAGATAAGTTGCTAACGGTTCTATGTTCCACATGAAGTTTTTTTGTTTGTGAGATACTTTTCTGCCATTCACACTTCAAGAAGAGTCAGTCTCTATTGTCATGAACAGCAAAACCAGTAATGATTTGTAGCAGTAAAATCCTTGAATGCATGGCTGGCCTTTGACTGGTGCTGGTCCAAAATGTCCCTGTTGTCAAGTATGATGCAACTAGCCCTTTGTGTGACCTGTCCATCCTTACAAAAGTGTGTGTTGGGAGGGTTGTTTCCCTTTTCGTGGACATGTTTCCATGAGGAAAGCTGAGCCAATATAACAGCTTTGGAGAAGGTTTCCCTTTGTCACCCTTCTCCTCCTTATTTGCACCTTGAATCTGTTCTGCTTAGAAATGGAAGAGGAAAAGAAAGGTCCCTTTATTTGCTTTCCTGAACTGAATTATTTCAGAAGGGTCTTATGAGCACCAGAGAAGAAGAGAGGGAGGATGCAGGACTTAGCTCAGGGTGCAAGGGGGAAAGAGGAAAAAAAATGGATTTTGCCTGAAACAGTACCTCCACCTGAGAGCCTCACTAAGAAAAAGGACCAGAAAGTGGCAGGTTGGGGGCTGTGAAGGAGGCTGGGAGAGGAGTGGCAAATAGTAGAAATCTAAGCAATTAACTTAGTATAATGAAGCCATTATCTAATGTGGATTGATTAAAAACAAAGCAAAACAAACATCTGGAATATAACATTAGTATAATTATGTATTTTCAATTAACATGGTAACTCCTTTTTCATAGAAAAAATTGATGAACTTTCTCCTACCTACTTCAAAATGTGAAAAGGCAGGTTGATAACCACCTTCTTCTATCTGACATGTGACAACATGACTGTAGACTAATAGTGGCTTAATATGGTTCTTCCCCCTCTTCTCCACAGCATCTGTTTGGGGATTTTTTCCCCCTTATTATTTTTGTATTGAGAAAAGTCTCCTGTGGTGAAATTAATCCTAATACAAAACACCAGAACAGGCTCTGTGCAGGTCCTGCTTATGGGCTCTTCTGAAGAAACGATGTAAAGGACCAGCAAGAGAGAAACAAACAGGCATGCCCATTGTTCCAAAGCTTCAGCTTTCAAATTTTAAAAGAAGTGATAAATCTTTGTTGCATCTATTAAAAAGTAAAATTAAAGCCTTGCACTTTTGTGACAATGCATTTATTTCACAGATTATATCAATGTATGGAAAAACAAAATCTGCTCATTTCTGGATTGTGAATTTTTCCCCTTCATTTCATTTATCTCTTCATTTTCTCACATGGACACATGTATTTATAAGTGTGTGTAAGAAAAGAGGTTAGCAATCAATTAAATAAACCACAGAGAACGTCCCTACTAGGAAGGACTTCAAGCAAAATGATGACATTGTAAAGGACTTTTATTTTCCTAATAAGGGTGGAAATTTTCAACAACTTTGGTTTACATATTATTTATTCTGTCTTCTCACACACTGCCTATGCTGCAATTAAGCCAAGTGAAAATGAGTGCTGTCTCAAAGTTCTCTTCTCAGTCCATCCCTCAGCATAGGTTCAGTACCACTACAGAGAATTATCTCTCCTCAGACCTGCCTGATCAGCTGTGCACTTGGTCATTCTTACACCAGCTCAATCAAAACTGTCAGGGCTATCAACCATCAGTCCAGGATGTTTCAGCCTTGCCAAAGCTGCATCTCTCCCCCTGTATCTCTCCTGTATTTCACTTATAATAATCAAAAAAGTAAACTGAAAGCAGAACTCTTCCGTGTCTGGTCAAATTTATGCGTATTTCAGAATTCCACCTAATACATATTCCATAATAATCAGATCGTCCTGCTTTTTGCACCCCTATAGTCAAAAACAATTTTAATTTCAGCTATGTAAAAGACATGTTTCCAAAAGATGCACTCATCTTAACTAGGGAGTTGCAAAAACATTTCTTAAAATGCATGTGCATGTGTTCCCTCTTTTTCTTCAGAGAGGTTAAGGGAAAGTAACAAAATTGTTTCTTCTCACTTTACTGAGAAAGATTAAAATTAGAAAGAGAGTCATTTGAAGTTGCATTTATGTCAGACCTCCCAGCTGGTTCTTCCCCTATAGATACGGATTTGGAGCCTACAATTAGAATATATCTATTTGTCTCTTTTACATTCAGTAACTGTGAAGAGCTTCAACCTCTCAAAGGTGAAAATAAATAGAAATACATTGAGATACATGGCTCATCAATATGGGTCCACAGCTCACATTCAATCAAAGGCTAAAATAAAACTCCACATACTGTTTCCCCACTGGTGTGTATACTGATTTCTCAGTGTGTTTCCTGTGTATTACATTTTAAAAGGAAACTTGGATTTTGCTGCATTTGTAAGCAATTGAGGGGCACTTGCCATTCAAGAGCTCTTTGTGAAATGTGCAGCAATCTGCCATAGATTGTAAATGAGGTCCTTGACTTTTTCTTGGTGTTTTGAACTTTCTTGATGATATGGACACCTTTTACTTTATTGCAAAATAATCTCAAGACAGAGAAAAGTTTCATGAAAAAGTAGAAAGTAGATATGAAATTGCAAGGAAAAGGAAAGGGAAGAAAAGGAGTCCAAGACCACCTGGAGCTGATATTCATACTCCCAATGTGGCACTTGTACAACATGATTTAGTGTCCTGCATGCTTGAGACTGTTTGACAGTATTTTGGTTCTTGAAAGATCACCAGCGTCACTCTGAAGTCAAGTACTATTTGTCATAAGAGGAGCATCTGTATAACAAGAAAACTCCCAGACCTTTAACATCTATATCTCTATGCTTAGCCAGACAATAAACTTTGAATTTTCTAATGTGATGCTCAGAAGCTTGTTGCAAGTTAAGCAAATTGCCCAAGGGAAGCCCTGATTTAAAAATGCAGCTCTCTGCAATGACTATGACAGAGAAGCAATCTGACAAAATATATTTTAATTCTTCATAGTTGAGAGTGATAGGGAGTAGTCCAATTTGCAAAAAAAAAAAAAATTCTTTAGAGACCATCTGCACTGAGACCCACAGTCCTGCCCAATGATGTCTGAACTAACTCTTCACCAGAAAATGCATTAGAATGGCTCTTTCCTTGCACTGATAAGCTGAAATGGTTGTCCAATAACAAACCACAGCTGTAAGGAAAAGAAAAAGTAGTTTTGATGCGTGCCTTGGATATTAGTGGTTGCCTTTTAAGTATTAAAATATGTATTTTATTCTTTTCTTCAGAAGGTGTGCCTGGAAAAAAAAATACAATGATGGAAACTATTATCATGATGACAGTACTATAAAATATATTGATCTAGCTCATAAAAAGTTGTCCAAAAGCAGCAACAGAATATACTGTTGACAGTAAAGGAATATCCTAGGATATTCAGCTGTGTTTCCCTCACAGAAATGTAATCAGTCAGGCAATTTTCTACCCATGGAGAACTCACCAGGCATGCCACTGTTTTACCATGTGTCAGCAGTTATATTAAGAATTATTCACTCTGTGGCTGTCATGGAGATGCTGTGGCAAAAATGCCATGGTGATATTTTTCTTAATGTTATGAGGTTTCCTGACAAAACCCAAAGTCATTTAATAATAGACATTATATGGAAATAAACCTATGAACCTGGCAATGAACAAACCTCAGTATTCTTGAAAGCATTAGCCTAAATGGAAATATTTGTTATTGTCATTCATGAATTTGGCCTAAAAATAGTGTTTAAGCTAGATGCAGCAGAACATTTCATATTTGACATTTTTTTATATATCCTCCTTCCACTTCATATATAAAATATTAAAATATAAAAATAAGACTGCTTCCAACATTCAATAATCATTGCTATATTTACTCAGCTTCTGAATAAAAACAACAACAAAAAAAATTACAACCCCTGTAATTCTTTTTATAGTACTATATTCCATGAGATTTCAAGATAGAGTTGATTGATCTTGCTCTAACACAAATCTTGTGTGCCTTATGGGTGGAAACCTTCTAGTACAAAATCTCTGATGAGAAATAAATAATGTGGAACATGTAGGTGACATTTTACAAGGTCACATTTCCAACCTGTTACTATAATTTAAAAGGTAATTCCTTCACTCTCACCTATTCATTGCTGTTTGGCTATTTCAAATGTTCTCACATGTGAAATTAAATCACACTTGCCCTTTATTTGAAAAGAAAAAAATTGAAGGAAAAATAATAGCCATACACCAGAATTTTCAAAGCTGCTTCGTGTTGTTTGCCCACTCAGATAAGGAAGGAGTAAATCCAAAGTAATCTGTACAGTGATAGTGGTATGAGCAATGTGTTGTCAATTAAATAAAAAACTGGAAACTTTTTTCCAAAAATGTATAATGGAGATTTATCAAAATTAATTAAAAAATTAAAACCAAAGTTCTTTTTTTTTCTATACTAAAGTTTCTTTTTTAGGCAAAAGTTTTGAAAAACTCCCCTTGAGGTCAATGAAATACTTATATCATGACTTTGCATCTTCTCAGTGGGTAAGGATTGAACTCTGAGGAGTGGGAGCATCGTCCCAGGCTCTGTCATCAGCCTTCAGTCATGGTGTTCTGAGTATCCCCAAACTGAGAGATAGCAAGCTCTGACAGGTGTTCCCCTCAGGGAGAGGTGCTGGTGCAGTCCTCTGTGGCCCAGAAGACTTCAAAGGGCCTCACTTAGAACCACTGTTTGTAAGGTTGAAATTTGTTTGCTTTAGTCAGCAGTAAATTTCCACCCTAGCTACAGTTCAGATCAGTACTCACTGGAATTTTCCTTGAAAAGTCCAGTAACAATAATATTGTCTTGAAACACCCAGAAGTCTACCAATTACTTTTTGGCCCTAATGAGGTCAATGATAACAGTTCTCGTATTTCCCCCTATGGTCTAAAAAATATGAGAAAGCTGATATAAAGAGGAAGCTATGGGATAACAATAAGTGTGTATCACACTGGCCCAACTCTGCAAGATCAGGAAAGAACCTGCAAATGACTGCTTTTAAAAAAACCTAGATCAAAATGGCATGGGAAATTTGGGGAATGTGTTAATAACAATTTTCATTTCTTACTACTGTGTTTCCTTGGAAAAAACTATCAAATACTCAACATTTGTTCAAAATGTAAATTATTTGACCCCAAAAATCTTAACAAGGCAATATTTTTATCATTATTCCCCCTAGTATTAACAGATTTGATTTTTGTATTCCTCAGATATATCCAGTTCCATTGAATCAGTCTTTAAATTCAGACAGGAAAACCTACCCACTTCAGAACTTTACACAGTAAGTACTGAGGTTTTCTGACATAAGCTTAAACTGAAAAAAAAAAAGCTTTGAAACAAAAGCATATTGAAGTTTAATGATTCTTGGACTAGCATATTCACTTCTAAACTGAAACATTAAAAAAGCAAAACAAAGCAAAATAAACACTAGACAAGGGAAGGGGAAAAAACAAGAAACTGAAACGTGCTATATGCTGCAGGATTTGTGAGTTACCATCAGTGATAAAGGAGAGAAGAATTTTCACTTGCCATTGAAATGTTGATACCAATACTCCTGAAGGTAACTGTCTTCCATTTCATCATTCCAGCATTCCCACTATTTTGTCTCTTTCGTGCTAACAACAAAAAATGTAAAGTAAAATGCAAACAGATAAGATTCTGATTACTCATGGAAACAAACCAGGTGAAAAAATCGTAGCACCATTCAGGGAAGCAACTAATCAGGAAAGAACAGTCCACAGCCCAATAAGTAAAGGGTAAAAAAAGGAAATAGAGAATATCTCACATAGTCTTTGGGGCAGAAACCTCCACTCTCCCAACAACCAAACAGCTTTAGTTGTGATGAAATTCAGCTCTTCTTACTGGAATTGAAAAGACAAGGGAGAGGGGAGTTTGTGCTTTAAATTAAACCTTATTCCACAGTGTGTAAAAGAGCCTGTCTAGTCATTAAAGTAATTTAGAATAATTCTTCCTACTATGAAGAAAACCTGGACTGCCACTAGTAAATATCAGAGTTACACTTACTACTCTTGTCAAGAAACACATCACTGAGAGGTGAAAAGATATGTAGTAGTTATTTTTTTTAAGAAGACAAAATTAGAGTCTTTTTAAAGGTAATTCATAGTAAAAAGAAATCAGTAATTCAAAGCCTGAAAAAGGAACCTTGGCACAGATCCAGATCCAGGTGGACAGACAGATACAAATGAGTACATAGCTAATTAGAACAAAGAATATAGGACTAAAGTTGTAAGTGAAAATAATTTATATTTCTCCTTTCACAGGAATCCCCATTGAAGTCAGTTATATTATGTAGCTTGGTGCTTGTGACACCTCATTTATTTATAATTCAGGATTAAATGGTGAGGAAATGGCAAGAATTATATGATTCTCCCGAGGAGAGATTTTAAAGCTAGTCACAACAAAATAAAAAAGTCTAACTGCAGAGGTAACATGATCAGATTTTAAGAGATATTAGGCAAAACAAATGGTCTATTATAATACACAAGGAAAGAGCCAATCTCGAATGTACAAAGATTCCCACTTCAGTATTTTTGCTTTGTCCAATATCAAACCTATTTTTAATAGATTTACATTTCAGGCCCATCTGGCAAGACACAAGCATGGCAGAATCTGTAATCTAAGAATAATTTCCACTGAAATAGATGGAACAATTTGTTAACATTGTTAATCTGCTGTCCCTGTTTAACTTCTCTTTGATGTTGAGACTTCACTGTGGATATACAAAACTTAAGGAGCTTTTGACTTCTACATGAAACTTGTCCAGAGTTCCATATCGGCAGCACTGTCTGTGGATACTCCCAGGAAGTGGCTCTTCTTGTTACTCTTCACCCATCCATCTCCTTTTCCTAAGCAGTCATGGACTTGTTTACTCAATGAAAAGGAAGATGAAGTATTTTACACTTTCCTCAGTGATTGTGGAAGACCCATAAACTGAGGCTACCAAGATTCCTCATGCAGACTTCAGGTCTAGACTGCTGCCTGGTGTCTCCACTAGGACTCATGGAGCCAAGGACACCAACCACAGACTACTGAAGGCACACAGCAGTTGCTAAAGCAGTTTGATGTTGCCCTTCCCAGCACAAAATAGAAAATTCCAAAACATTTCAGAAAGCATAAGAAATAAAAACCCCAAAAGCGAAAAGCTGCCAATATCATCAAGCCTTTAACAGAATAATGTAATTTGCTACAGAAAGATGCAATTTGAAACAATCTGCTTGGAAATTTAAAAAGTATCTGTAAAACATTCTTGTGCTAATACCAGTAATAGTATTTTTACTCAGAAAATTATGATTACACAGAAACGGGAAGCAAACAATTTCTTCCCAATGAAAAGGAAAAATATAAACTGAAACCCTACTTTGATTCTCATTCTGTATATTTGTAGTTGATTTTCTTCTTCATTCCTCCACCCTCACTTTCTCTTTTAGAACAAAATAATAAGAGGAAATATTACACCTATTTATATGTCCAAGTCAGGTGCTTTGACAGTGAATCTATATTAAAAGGCCATTTGTGTATGTACCCTTGTCTTCGAAATACAGATAATTGTTGATCCAAATACAAAGAAACAGTTCTTTGTAAAGCACCAGTACCATGGTTAATATTTCCCCCAGTGATTTCAGCATTGCTCACTATTTCTGCTTTTATAAAAGCAGGAGCATAAAGACTAATGAGCCATTGATACTTGAATAATAGAGCCTGGTGGGACAAAATCAATGGTAGCTCAATCCTTATTGGTTCCTACTACATTTGCTGCCTAAAGCAGCCTGAGACCAGCTTTGGAGCAGCTGCAGAGCTTTTAAGCTTTTGAACTGAGCAGAGTAACCTTTCTCATCTCATTTGAGGCTTCCAGAATTCAAATTTCCATTTAGTAGCCAGAGCTGCTACTTTCCCTGTACTTTAACATTCAAAAGAATAAAAAAATTCTACAATTAATTCAAGGTTTTAATTAGTCCCCAACAACTTCATTCAAAATAATGGACTTGTAAATCTGTGGACCAGTATTCAGAGTTTCAGAACACATATATAGTACTAGTGTAAGGAAGAATCAGATGGTACAAACCTTTTGTAGCATGAGGAAGAATTACAGTTTTCAAAATATGGTAAGAGTTTTTTGAATTTGTTTTGGATTTTTTTTTTTTTTTCATTAAAAGAAAGAAGTTTCTATGAAGAAAACCAGCATAACTTTGTGAAGTGGTTCATATATGGGTTTTTTCCTAAACAGAAATACGATTTTTTCAAAAGTGAAGTTTTCCAATTTTTAATGCATAATAAAACATTATATAGCTTCTTCATTTCAGGTAATTTGTTAAATGTGTCCCCCCTTTTTTTTTCCCTAACCTTTAATATTAGAAAGTTTTAACCAGCTACACTTCAGCTTCCCCTATTTAGTACAGGCCAAGATAATACAGGTGTCTAAAAATCACAGCAAAATGATGGGAAAATGCTTGTGGGGTTTCAGGAATGGAACAATAGGCCTGAATATATTCTTAAATGATTTTGCTTACAAAATTTTCCAAAATGTTCACAGTGTGATACTATATTATCTTAAACTTACTTGAAAGGAGAACCCCTATAGAAATCTCTAATTTTCTGTTTCTTTTAAATGTTGAGTATGACATAAGGAGCTCAGGACTATGTGCTCTGTGATCAGTTCAAAGTCTCTCTTTGGGTGAATGTATGAGGTTTTTTCCAAGGAAACATTACTCAGTATAAATACTTTTTTTAAAATGTCATCATTGGAATAATCTTAATTTTTATTCTGTGCCTCCTCTGGGTCTCCTGTCCTAGTTAGATTAACCCAGCTATTCACATAGTAAAGCCATCAGTTGTGCCATATGAAAGTACTTTGCAAACCTTACCTAATTGCTTTTGTAAATGTCACACATTTCTACAGAGTATCTTTTTACCTAAAGCAAATATTTCATTTTGATCAGTCATGCTTTACTCACTGCAAATTTCAATGAGTTTATGGCTGTTGCACATAAATGTGGAAATATTCCTGCCCTGAGTTTTTGCTGAGTGTTGTTGAGAAATATTGGAATATGCCCTTTATTCGTTAAACCAGCTGGGAGGGTGATTGCTTACAGAAGCAATATCATTATCAATTTCAATATCATTATTGTGTTTTGAACATCTGAAAGGTAACTAATCCATTACAAGCCTGTAAAATAGCAATTAAGTCACACTAGCATCTGCAAAGTGCTCTCTCCTCCTTGTCCCTGGCATTTCAGTTCACGTAGGGCACATCATCTTTTCAGTTTCAGTTCACACAGCGGTATCTGGAAGACATTTATCAATTTTGAGTGTCTGATATATGAGGAAGTCATCTTTTTGCTCAACAAACCACTATTATTACTAAACCAAGACAATCTATCTGTCTTGATTAAGCTTATGCTTTTGGCTGGTTCTTTATTTACCTGCTTCTTGAAGTGAGCGAATTCCTTAATGTCTAGTGAAATTTCATACTGGCTAGTGGAACAACCAGGAGACTGTTACAATCAAATTATTCAGACTCAATTTGTGCAGCACCTACGGCAAAGTTCAGACAAGTTCACTGCTTCTGTCCTGGCCTGTGGCGGTAGGCAGCATCTATGGCAGCCATCTGTTCCTCTTAGACACTGATGGAAGGGGGAAGGAAACTGCCACAGGAAGAGGGTTTGGGATGATCCTTGGTGTATTTTGACATTGAGACAGTGAGATGTGTCACTTCCCATTGAAGTTTCACTGCTCACTTAGTTAATTTGTGCTTTCCTCCAATTTAACAGAAGTTCCATGTAAAGACAGAGTAGGTCATGAAATGACCTCTTTTGATTCATACAATATATATTTTCTTCTAAGCATCTATGAACTATATTTTGCTGTATAGTCTCTGAGCAGCGTAAGACATGCTATTTCAGAGCAATAGGAATTTTTTGGTATTTCATCAGATTCAAAATTTTTAATCTTTCCATTCCTATATGAACATAACGTCAAAATCATACACTACTATTTGAAATTCTTAATTCATAATTTGATTGTGATGCTTTTCAGTATCAATGAAATTACTGTTAAAAATAGGAAGCACTAGGTGAGTTGAGTTCACTTTCGTAACAAAGATGACTGGTATTATCAGAAATTCTGTTTGTTACCTACAATTGCCACTTGAAAATATGACAGGAAATAGAATTTGGAAGATGAAAAAATAAATGAAACACTAAATACAGTAAGAGGAAATTTTGTAGTTTCTATCGATTCAAAAATGGAAATAGTTTTTTCTGTTTAAATTGTGAAGACTGTTACAAGGTGTTTTATTTTTATATTTATTTTTTTGCTAATATTTATCTGCATTTTAAAAGGAAAAGTCAGTTAATGTCCTGAAAATATTTAAGTGAGAACTTTCAAACATTTCAATACATTTTTGTAGGAACATTTCCAAAAGGAAAATTTCACCAAACTCAGTTCACATTTGTTCCAGTGAGGTTGAAGACTTTAATTGCTAGTTTTACTTCACTTTTGTTATATCAAGCTTTACTAAAGAAAATATTTAAAGATGTTATCCATATTTTATTCTTTATTTATACTCTTAAATGTGAATGCTCAAACTTAAGGCATGATGCAAATTTGTGAAAACATATTATATTACACTATGTCTTAGGACCTATTGACAAAAACAATTGACTACCATTGTCACACCAAATGTATATTTCACAAGATACATTTCTATTGCCTTGTCTACTGAACTTTTCCATGTGAAATGTATGCCAATATGTGCCTTTCTACTATATATATATAGATAGTAAGTGTAATTTTGCAAGTTTTTATCATACTGTAACATTCTACCTATATAAAACATGTTTTACTTTTGTATTTTTAATTAGTTGATATTAAGACTTTTCTGAAGTAGCTTGGGTTCCCTAACTCATCCATGTAATATTTTTACATGTTTCTTCCAGGAAGTTTGATAAGGTAACATTTTTACCGTTGTGAATTTTCCAGTTATAGAGTCTGTAAATATTCATATATGTCTTGTTTTATATGCTTTGTAACAATAGTCTGAAATGCAAATGTTCCATTATATAGATATGAGAGTCATGTTTCTTTGCCTTACCTGCACTATTTGCTGATTTTGATTTTTACTGCACTTTATGTTTCTGTTAAATTATTGGGGTTTTTTCCTCTCTGTCTCATGGCTTATACAGGTATCACATTTTATTGGAGTGGCTTTCAGGTTATTGGTTTGAAAGACGTATGGGATTTACTCATAAATGTCTGTCCATTCTGGAGTCTCTCGCACTTTCTTCTTTATTGCAATTGTGTCTGTGTCCCCAGACCATACGTTCTGAAACTCTTCAAATTCTCTTTTTTTTTTCTTTTTTTTTTTTTTTTTTGGTTAAGGCAAATCTCATTACTGTTCTCTTTTTATTTATTCCTATTTTCCATTTCCTCTGGAAATTCACTTCAATGACAAATTGTCACAAACCTGAAAGGAAAGCAAACCAGTACTTGTGCAATATTTTAAAAAAGTCCGTAGTGACATCCAGGAGAAAACCAGCCCTCCACGGTGGTTTTACTCATCTCCTTTAATAATTGGTTTCAGTTCAGGTGTAATTTTTATGTATCTTGAAAAACGTCTTAAAATCAATTACACAACTCCTGAACAGTTCCTTTCTTTCACCTCAGTGTAAAATGCAATGAAATGCTTGAGGACGCAGTTCAGTGTTAGCAATATTTTATGATAGTTTTATATCTCAGGTTTGGATCTTCTATTTAAAGATAAGTGAAATCCTAGCAGCAAAAGATGATGAAAAGGGTGATGAAATGGTAACTTTATTCTCTGTAACAGTAATATTCTACCTACGACACACACAGCTGAATTTATGGCACAAGGATAGAAACAGTTTTGGATCATAAATTATAAGTGGGGATTTGTAGCACCTTTTCTACCATATGAGTTACTGGCTTAGTGCAATCACCAGAAGTCAGTAAGTTTGCTTTTGTGAAATTATTTTTCTGAAAATACAATTAAGACCAGAATTCTCGTAATGTCGGAAGTGGAACATCTGCTAGGTTCCTTGCATGAACAGAATTTTGCAGTTGATTACTTAAGTTACCAAAATGCAATTAATTCTTTGGACAAAAGCAATAAAGAGAAGGGACAAAGAATACAACTATTGCAATATTTTTGCTAGTGAGAAGCATCTGAGGGTCCTTCAGATCCCTGTGTATCTAAAACTCTTTCAGGCAGCTCTATCCTCTTATCAACCGGTCCCTGAAATGCAGGAGCAGAAAAAAAGACTTGCCATGCAGAGTTTCTGTAAGCCACCTTGCTGCAGAGAGCAGTGTGAGAAAGAAAATGAAACTACGCAGGGATCACTCAACTGAGGTAGGGTACAAATGAGCATGGCTTTTTGTACAATTACTCACATAAATGCAGGTAAATTTATATTCACATTGATTTTAATAGTGTTCTGTATGAAGCAGTCTACCACAAAAATAAAGTCCCCAAAGAGCTCAGACACTAATAAATCAAGCATGAATTTAGCATTATGTAAGATTCATAGCTTATAAATGAAAAAATTGTACATAAACTAAAAATGGATGCTGCTATGACTGCTTTAAAGTCTGAGAGTTTCAGCAATAGATAACATGACATAAAATCTCATGTCACTTATTTATATGTATTTTTCCAATGTTTTGCATTATAGTATGTGATAAGAGTATATTTAGTATTTTTATTTAGTCATAAAAAATGAGCACATGCTTTGATATACTAGGGGAACATTATTTGTTTTGTTCATATAGTTATAATTCATTTTTCCAAACTGTCAGCATAACCAGAGCAGATTTTTATTTATGCTTTGAAATCAATTGTTGAAACTAAAACTACTTAAATTTCCATTTGTTAGAAAAAAATCTTGAAACTTCATATTTTGCATTACAAAGGAAAATAATTTCGAAACTGAAGCCAAAGGAATAATGCACATTTTTATTTTATTTTCCTTTTTTGTTGTTGGTTTGTTTGTTTGTTTAAAAGCAGTTGCATAGTTCTATGTTCAAGAAATCTAACAAAGGCTAGGATGGATGTGAAGTGATTTTATGACAAAAATATGGTAAGATTAGACACTAGTAATTGTGATGTCTAACTACAGTTTATTAGACTAAAGGCCAAAAGAATTAAAGGGATCAAAGTGAAATAGCTGCATTAAGGCACCTTCACTAGAAACTCTTTCGTACCTTCTTCCTTCCTAACCTTCACATCTGAGTGAAAAGGTTGTGATCACTTAAGTGTATCTGCATAGACACACACGTGAAAATGCACACACACACACACACACACACACACACACACTGCTCAGTTGGCCAGAGCACGGTGCTAATAACACCAAGGTTGTGGGTGCGAACCCTGTATGGGCCGTTCATGTAAGGGCTGGGCTTAATGATCCTTGTGAGTCTCTTCCAACTCAGAATATTCTGTGTGTTACTCTGTGTGCGCGATTTTCCTTCTGTGAGAGGCTGGAGTGTTGTTGGTCAATGACTCAAAACTATCGGCCATTTGCAGAAGTAGCAGGGTGCTTTGCTGGGGCTGGGGTTTGTACCACTCTCCCTCCCCCCAGACCGAAGGGGAGGAGGGGAGTTTTTGGATGTGTGGTTGTAAAACCTCGGACCCGTATCAGCCAGAGAGGGTGGGCACCCACCACCAGATGCTGCAAAGGGGTTTGAGCCAAATAAGAGAGAAAACCAATAAGGAGCAGACCCTGGGGAGGTGGTATAGTGCTTTGTATCAAGCCAATATCCTCCCTTAAGCAAGGGCTCAGTTATAAATCTTTCCCCCTCCCTGGGGAAGGTCACATTCACACGGGACATTCACATTCACACACAGGTCTGAGGGTATTCATCCCTCCTGATGGAGCATACCTGACTTAACTACACTGACATGAGAGGCAGCTGTCATGCCTTAGAAGGTGTCAAAAGCCATCAAAGACTCCCGACACACCCCCGGACTCATTTCTGGGGTCTTCCACCAGAGGACTGTACATGATCCACAGTTGCATCAGACAGTGCAAAATTCCTCCTCCTGGGGAAGTAGCTGGGTGTCCCAACCTGAACCAAAATGTAAATTAACCCAATAAACGTCATGTTTTGTAGGATTCCCCCACACCAGACAGATCAAAACTGCAGCCATGATTTTGACCTACAGACATCTAAATTGCACCAGTCAAGTCTTGCCAGTGGATCCACGAGTGGTGAGCCCTCTCCACTTTTATCCTTTCTTTTCCTTATGTATTTTCTTAAGTGATATTTTTATGAATTTATATTGCTGTATTACTATAGATAATAACANCCCTGATCATTTGGTGTTTTTTCCCTTTAATTCACCCCAAGGGATTTATTTACAGGAACCTGAATTACCTTTGTGTTCAGGGCTGGGTCGTAACACCTGCATCCATGGTTCCGAGATTAAATTACAGTATGTGAACTGAGCAGCTCTGTTACAGTAAAGTGAGTCTTAGTTTACAGGCAGTCTAAAACATCAGTTACAAAAACAAATTATTCCATTAATCTAAATGAGGTGCTAACATCCAGAAGGATTGATGCCTGAACAAATTGTAGCTACCTTTCGATTATTTTCTCTATACAGACAGTACAATAAAAAAAAACCAAGCAAGCAACCAAAAAAATAATTTAGTTATGTATTTCTTTTAAAAATCAAAAAAATTTGCATTGAAGATGCTTTTTAACAGTAGAGTAGGGATTTTTGGCTATAGAATTAGAATTTTGCCCACATACAATTTTCTTTTCCTTTACATTACCTTTCAGCTGTTTCCTGACAGAACTGTTTTTCTTTCTACCTAATTTCTGACCGTAAAAGTTATCTGGACTGAATTAAGACATTTTGGACTTAATCTGGGCAAAATAGTATGCTGAAGACTGACATATGGAGGGACACACACATAAAAAAGCTGGTTTTAATTGTGCCTGTGTTAAAGACTGGTAAATAGTAGTCATATGCTAAGAGAAGAATCAGACTTATCTGTTGTGAATGCTGATTAATGTTAGCAATCTTAAACAGTGGCTACATTAGCAAATAGCATGGATCAATAAATCTGTAGGCAATCATCTGATGCAAAACACCTGATCCACATGCCATGCATATTTCAAGATTTGTGGAACTCTTTATTCCTCTTTTCTTTTCTCTTTTCTTTTCTTTTCTTTTCTTTTCTTTTCTTTTCTTTTCTTTTCTTTTCTTTTCTTTTCTTTTCTTTTCTTTTCTTTTCTTTTCTTTTCTTTTCTTTTCTTTTCTTTTCTTTTTCTTTTCTTTTTTATTTTTTTTTAATGCTTTGGAATACTCCTAGTCTGGTCCCATGGACTAAATGCCCATTTGAGATGGGATTACATTTGGCAGTCCTGAGGTTAATTTTCCAGCTTAATTTCACTCTGAAGGTATCCTATTCATATACCTTAAGACTATGCCAGTATGTCAACCACAGCAGAACAAAAGGAAAAAAAATGGGAGCTAGAGAACTCCCAAACCCATTTGAGACACTAATGCAAGCAGATCCTGAGATTCTAACAAGGCTTGGCAGAATTGCTCCATCCTTGTCTTGTGCCAGTGGGGATCTTTGGCTAGACAGCAGAATATTGTCACTCTATACGTGGCAGTGCCTCTCTCTGCAATCTGAATTATAGATGATGGGGCCATAATTTGTGTGTGGTAAACTGGAAGCTCCAGGTCATTTTTTGTGTCAATAAAAATAATTCCATACAGAAACATTCACATCGCTTATTTCTGGATAGTATATTCCACTTAGGATCTGAGTGTCTTTAGTAGAAAGTCACATATGTTGTTCTATAAATCTTTAAGTCCTATGTCAATCCCATTTAATTCACAACTTTTGTCAAAGCTAGGTTTTAGTCATAACTGTTATTTTTGGTTTGGCCCAGAGTATTTCAAACTAACTGAGAAAAACGAAGGCACTAATACATTATTTCTAACTGGTTTATTTAAACCTTTCTATCATGGGGCTGAAATTAGAAAAATATAGCTAAAAGTGAGGTCTGTCTTTGATCATTCTTGCAAATTCTGCAATAAAAATTATCTCCTGCTGTTAGAGTAGCTAGGTCACATTCCTCAAGTCTTCTCAACCATAACAATGAAAAGTTAAATAATTCCAAAGGGCAGGGAAAAAATACAAAAGCTCATGAGAGCTAAGTTTGGTCCAAGACAGACATATACTTTATTTTCATAAGAAGATGAAGAGACCTATCAGCAACACTCCAAGGGCACAATGTCCCACTATGAAAGCATCTTTTAAAAGAGATGCTTGACATACCTAGACAACTGACTGAAAATTTATACACAGTACCCTCCCCAAGAAAAATTTCACAACAAATATTCATAAAATATTTTTTTTTCATCAAAAGTTAGTTGAAAATAAATATGGCAAATTAAAAGGCAGGATATAAAACACCCATCTATACATGATTTATTTGTACAAATTATTAACATATTTTATGCCAATCATGAATGAACAAGTTCATTATGGAGGTAGCTCCTTATTAGAACTCTCAGCTTTAAATCCAAATGAAGACCTTGCCTGATTGTATATGAGTTACAGTGGATTGTAATTCTTCTCCTCCTAATTAAACTGATTTTCTAATTTCATTTGATATGCAAAGATTTTCATCATCCTCTGCAGTCCCTTGTTTTATTATTGATCTCCTAGCATGGAAAAAGAGTCAATAGAAGAAATGAGGGGGGAAATGACTGCAAAATAGAATGAGAATGCTGTTTTTTCAAGCAACTTTTCTGAAATATTTATATAAAGACAATCAGTCTCTGAATACCATAATTCCATTGTGCAAAAGTATTTTAGGCTTTTGTAAATATGAATTGAATATAAGATTGATATAGTTTTATTGAATATTAAACCAACAACAACACCTCCCCCAACACTCAGTATTTCTGGATTGTTTATGTTCTTTCTCAGCAAAAATACAGAGTAGTCATTGTTCTTTACGTGAAAGATATTGAGGATGATGTCTCATGTTTATCAGATGTCTTAATGAGACTTTATTGTTATTTGTTACAACATTCTGATATGCTACTCACATACATACCGTCTTATAAACCGTACCCCTTGTATTAGTGTTGAGGAAACTATGTTGTCTGCAAAGGAGGAAAAAAGGAATATAAAGATATTGCCACTGGAAAGTGACACTGCAACTGGAAAGCAATTCTGCAGGCTACCTAAATTATCATTATGTTTATCACAGCAAAGAAAGAAAGTCAAAGCAAGACAAGATTCAAAGTGGGCTTTTAGGAGGAAGGTTCTGATTCCTAGATGGGCTTCTGCCAGTTTTTGAGCTAAGTTTGGGCATGTCTCTGTATGGTGTCATCAAAGCAGGCATGCAAAGAGATATGTCTTAAATGCATAAAGTTAGGAAATGATCATCTTATGCAGCCATTATTGAAGTGTTTAAACAGAGATCAATGAAACAGCTACTCTTACAAAACACTTTTTGTGAGCTAGACTTGCCACAACGTTACACCTCAGAAGCCCTCTGATGCAGAAAAGAATTTCTGTGTTCCCCATAAGTCTCTGGAAGCCTCTTTAGAGTGGAAAAAGACCAAATTTGCAAAGCGCAACACTTGATGCTGAAGATCTGACCTCTACATTATACGTGTTTTGCAGTGTTAGTACCTACCCAGTAGCAAATTTAATCTTATGGATCAAAGCCAATGAGCAGGTGTTAAACATTAAGTGCATCTCACATCTTCTAGTTTTTATTTAACCTTGAAGCAAAAAAAATTTACAAGCCCAAAGACTTTTTGGTGAAACTAACTGAAACAGCATGTGGGAGTGAGTGGCAAATTTGTTTCAGAAAATCAGTTCCAATGTGAATGAAAGTGCACCCAAGAATTTCTCTAAATTTCTGTTTACTAGAGAAAAACAAATTACTTCCAAAGGAATAAAAAGGAGATCTGACAAGACAAATCCAAGAATTCACATACAGGAATTGTCCCTTTTACAAAAATCATAAAGAGCTGCAATCAATCAACAAACCCCTGCAATGGAAAATGGCTCAGAAGAGATGGGCAAAACCAATGCACTTGGAAGATAAGGGAAGAATGTAGGGAATGACTGACTGTTGCCAAAAAAAAAAAAAAAAGTTGAACTTCAATACTAAGGGGAACAGTGGGTGGCCTTTGTTTTTGATAAATGCCAGTATCAGAAGATCAACTCTTTGCATCAGCTGAGTGTAAAAACTGGTTGTGGAAGCGGCCTTCCTGGAGCTAATTAATAGACAGTATTGCCTTCCTGAGTTGGCAAGACCAGCATGGTGAAAGTGTAAATGTGGCTTAGCCCAACACAGAAGAACAACCAACACAAACTTCGAAGAGGTCAATGGACTCAAGCTGGCTTCAACCTGTTGTTCCTTTCTAGTGATTGGGAATGTCCAGCATCAGCATGATGAGCATGTAGAGACACCAGTAACAGGGAAGGAGATTTGTACTGCGGTTTAACTGTATGTTGCAACTGCTATGTGCCTGTAATGTGCTCTCAGTACGCTGCTTGCATGCCTTTCTTAAAGCAAAATCCCACGTAAGGGCAGAAAATCTGGTATTGCAGGTTAAACCCTCTTCATGCAGAGGAGGGTTTCTCTGAAAGAAGCTGGAGAGAGAGCGTTGGACTCTGACAGGAGAACATAAACTTTACTAGGTGTTATTTCTTTTACTCAGCTGTATATGTTTGGATTCTATCAGGAAATCTTAAGCCTAAGGCAGAGGTAGCCATTTCTATCCTGTTTTGAACCTGTTATGAATTTCTCTTGTACCATTACCCTCAATTTGATCATTTGCATATCTAAAATAATTGCAGCTTGGATTTAAATTTAAAAGGTACTTTTAAAGAGGACAATTATACACACATATTGCTGCTGTACTATATTATCATCATCAGAGAAAGAGTTCATTTACATCAACAGCGTGAAAGTCAAACAGGCAGTCATAGGAACAGTATAATGAATAAAAAGAAAACCACCTCAGCTGCTAATAGGAATAAAGCTTTGTCACAAGAATAGCTTCACTAAATCCAATATGATTTCATTTTATTCATCCAAATATCAACTGGATGAAAATTTTCAGTAGTTACAGCGGGTAATATCTAAAATAATAGCTTGTGGATCCTATCAGCTTCTTTTTTTCCCCAAATGCATTTAACTTTTAAAGTGAAATCAAAGGAATAAAGTAATTAATTACTCAATTCTGCTTCTGCTCTGGTTAAGTACATATATACATTCATCAAATTACTGCTGATGAGCTTTTTGTTAAAAACTGTTGAAAATGACTAGCAGCAAACTTACTGTGGAAATGTTCCTATCTGTTATTACTGGGTATTATATTCACATCTAACATATTTATATAAGACATTTTATAAATTATCACACTGTGAAGGACAATGGGTCGTCTATTCAATTTTTCCTAATACAAGGAAGGGCAATAAGGAAAGAACATGAGAAAATGGCAGGAGCAGAATTGTCCTTACACTGATATATTTTTCACAGCTACAGGCCACAAGGAACTTCAGAACTAGATACTGCATTTAGAATGCTGCATTTAACAGGCACTGATAACTTGTCTATCTATTTGGAAGTAATTTATTCCTACAATTATAAGTTGTGTGGAAAAATAGTTATTTTTCTTTTAAACTTGCTAACTGATAATTTCATTGAGTGGACCTCTCATGATCAGTCATTCCCTGTTTATCATCTTAACATCATTCATCTCTGTGTATTGGCCCCTCTATTGGCCCCTCATCTATTAATTTTTCAGTCTGATGAATTTTATTCCATTTGTACTTCCTGTTTCCACCCTGAAACATTTTTATTACCTTTCCATGTTCTGTCCTGCTGCCTCTGGGTATCTGTTCTGTATGTCAGTGCTCCATGCCATTTTCTATGGTGCGTGATGGATCCATACCTAATTAAGAGAGAGCGCATGGCAGAGCAATAGGCTAATGAACCACAGCAAGGGCTTGCTCTGAGCAGTTCTTCAGTTGTTTAGTATTAGTGTCACAATGTGGAAGATTGAATATAAAGACTATTAAAGTTTATATATCAATGACATAAAAAAATAAACAAAATTACATTCAGCAAGAAAGGCACTAACAAGTGTAATGAACACAGAAATATAAGTCTTAACAACTGTCTGTCACTGACAGACAAACTGCCTATCACCACAGAAAAGTCCTTCCACAGTCTGTGGACACCATCAGCATACATTTGAGTTGAAGTACATGCGAAGTTTAAGATGTATGGATTAGTACCGTGGATCCTGGTATTTCATAGGTACTCAGTTTCTTTATAACTGCATCTTATAAAAAGAAGTCTCTCTGCTGTGAATAAAGTCCCTACTAGTACATTTTTTTCTGGTGCTCATTCATCACAACTTTATGGTTAATGGTTTCACTTTTGAAATAACACAACATCTGTCAAATAAAAAAAAAAACAAACTTTCCTGAAACCCCTCCAAGTGTTTTGCACCTCCCAGCCATACACATCCATGGAAATAAGTACATCTTCCACATTATCTCCCACAGAAATATTTATTTTTATTATTGTCAGGCTTATATGTCATATTCTTTCAAAATTTTTGTATTATTGTTTTCTTATGATAAGCCATAACATCTTCAATTAGACCATTCATAGGAACTATGGTAATTTTTGACTGTATGGCAGTAGTAATAATATTATTAAAAATAATAATGACAAACCCCAAAGATTTTACCTTTCTGAGTCTCTTAAGGTCTTCTTTTGTTATAGATCAACATTTTAATCTTTCATACATTAATCAATATTCCAGTCTTTTCTGATCACTAAAAGCCTTCAGAGTTGCTTGAAAGACAAAGTAATTTGAATATCCAAAGTTATTGATTAACTGGAATTTTCATTTATAATTTTTGTTATATTTCCATTTTTTACTCTTTGACATCTTGAACAGAAAATTTGAAGAAAGAAGGCAACAGTGTGTACATTCACAGTTCCCCTTTTTTGACTACAAATATCTCTGATGTTACTTCTGGTTTTACAGGCAATTAGGCTTGTGGCACAGCCAGTAACCAAATGTGGTAGAGAGCTCACCTGGAACACCACTCCGGCATAACTTGTCAAATCAATCCTTCATGAAATAAAATTCCTTAAAGACAACAAATAATCAGCCAAATTCTAGTACTTCTCCACTTAGATTATTGACATTTATGTGGAAGTTTTTGCATCCCTCCTTTTTCTGCATCTTGTCACTTGGCAAGTTGACACATTTTCCTTTAAATTCTAAAGTGATTTCAGCTTTACCATTCTTACAAGAAATACCAAAGAAACTTTTGTGAATTACTGTCAGGCAACACTCCTTGATGCTGGGGCATGGTGCAGTTTCCTAAATATCTGAACATATTAAGTGCAGGAAGTGCCATTTAAAACATGTACCTTGAGTTATTATCATATGTATTGGGGGCTTTTCTTGTAGTTTTCTTTTTTCATTTTTTGGTCTGTTTGTTTCCAAACCTTTTAATTAAAAGTACAATTTTAATTTTTAATGCTGGTGGTTTTGTCCTCCTAAACAGTCGATAACATGTAACAGTTCATTGTCTTTATATAGATCCTCATAAGACTCTTTCTAGCTATCCATTTTTTCCTTCATGTGGTTTGCATCCCACCTGTTTTGACATAGTCATTTTATTATTCAGGCACACAAAACAGAAGACCTTTCTGCAGTTCTTCATAATCAGTATGTTTTGATTATTGGGAGTATTTGATGATACTGGGAATTTTGACAAACTTGTCTCTTAATAGTCACACTTTTTTTCTGATCATTTATGAATGTATTGTATAATACTGGTCCTAACACAGTAAGGACCAGTAAGAATGTATCAGTAGAAAAATAGTTCATACTGAAGATGTGATAGTAATGCTCTGCAATTCAAATGGTTTCGTATTTGGAACTAGCTCTAGTCTAGTCTGAAAGTCCTTGTGGCTGAAGAATAATAGATATGCTCCTGAAATATATGCTCCACTCTGGTTTTGTCCAAAATAAATCCAAAAATAAGTCAAAAAAGAGTTGTACACACTTCAAGACCACTCCATGACACAAACCAAAGCACTTTGCAGAGAATGCTGACTCTTTTTTAAAAAAGTGCAATTTTCATCTGCACAAAAAATGCAGTTTGGGATACTCCCCCATGGGGAGTGATACCTTAATTCTCATAATTTCTCTATCTTTTTAACAAGTGTGCAGTATGCAAAGCAATTTCCTTTTTTATCCCATGAACAACTCCGTTTCTTTGTGATCCTTCAGTGAAGAACACTACCAATATGCATAAAATCAGTGATAAACTGCTGCCCTAGGACACACTGACTCCTTCAAACATCTCCAGTGGATCTGTGAGGTATGATTCCTAGCCTTCTATTCTTCTTTGTTTTATCAATAAATTTCTAAATTCTTGCACTTTACCTTTCTTTAATATCTAATATTTATCTCCAGCCATTCAGATGGAAGCTGCTGTTTTGATTTCCTTTCATGACTTTAGTATGAAAGCCAAAATATTCAATTATTTAAATATGCACATTAATAGCTCTGTGATGTTGTATGTAAGTTGCCTTAGAATTCTGTGATGAATCCATGTTATTTGTCTTGCAGAAGGCAAGAAATTCTTCTTACCATAACACCGCTTCTTGTAACATAACTTCAGGAAACAAGGATAAGCATAAATATGTTTGCTTCTATTAGCTCCATTAGTGGTTCAACAATTTGTGGTTAATGCAGTTCAGATGACTGAACTCATTAGAATGGATGGCATCCTCTTTCTACCTAAATTCCTGATCAGTGTGGAATGGAAATTATAATATTGTTTGGTTTGGGGGTTCGGTTATTTTTTTGTTGGTTTGTTTTCTTTCTTATTTTTAATTAAAACATAAGATTAATCTTTTCCCATAATTGATATGAAATATAAGGTCTTGGTTATCTTTTCCAGAGATACAGATAGATTTTCTTGTAGAACCTATTTCAAAGTGTTTTCAGTGTATCCTGAGGAAGAATTGATTATAAATAACGAGTTTATTCTAATCCTTCATATTTAATTATTATGATATAAAAGCCACTTATAATCCAGACGGTTAAAAGTCTTAAACATGGGGAAAAGTATGCAAGGTGTATGAAACTTTCTTGATTTTGATTATGAAGTCTACAGTACAATGAGAATTTCATTTGGACAAGCCATGTCCCATTTGGTTAGACTAATGTCTTTCAGGGACTAAATCTTACCTTGTTATCAAATATTTATCTGATGTCAGTGAAGCTTATGTGAGCCAAATTAAAATTGTATTTTTCAATCTTACTCATATGACACAGTTGATGTTGCCTCTGTTGCTGTTTGTTTCTTCATTATTCATTGACTGAAGAAAAATTGTTTGTAGCTCATATGAGAAGAGTACATTTATTACACCTTGGCTCAAAACCATTAACCTTCCTGTACTAGAGTTCCACAGTATATTTTTTACACGAGATTTCAGTACTTTGCAATCGTTTTTATTCGTCCATACAAATAAATGTGAGCATTATTTTCTACACCTAGTTGACATGAATGAACTATTATTTACAATATCACAATATCTGTATATGTGTGAAATACAGAATACTATTGTATTTATTTATCTTTCTTTTTCGTCTGACCAGAGATTTATTATTTCCAGCTTCACTTCCAGCTGTTATTGTTGGTTAGCCTCTATCTTATTGCTTTTATGAAACACCAATGAATTTGTCTCGTCAATGAAAGAGTTATTGTTGCCACCAACCCAAAGGCAAGGCTGAGTTACCTGTCATCCTTCCAACTGTAGAGTAAATCTATTAATTTCTTTCTTTTTATTTTTTTTTTTTAAATCTTCTCATCTCTTCTGTTTACCTGTTTTATTGGTATTTTACCCCCAATGCAACCATATTCTTTCTTACTATATACATTAACTATATAAATATTACTTATGTGTTGTTTATATCCTTCCTTCTGATAATATCACAAACCTGTTCATTAACTATTTCTGCAGTTCTTGTCTTCTCAGTAGTTTTGACTCCTCTTGGGGAGAAGAAAGAGAAAATTGGCAGTGAATATGAGCCCAGGAAGGAAGGAGAAGTGGGGAGAAAGTGGTTTTAAGTTTTGAGTTTGCTTATCACTACCCTACTCTGATTTGACTGCTAATAAATTAAATGAATTTCCCTGAGTCTGTTTTGCCTGTGATGGTAATCAGTGAGTGATCTCTCCCTGCCCTTATTATGACCAGAGACTTTTGTTATATTTTCTGTCTCCTGTCCAGCTGAGGAGGGAAGTGATAAATTGGCTTTGGTGGGGACCTGGCATCCAGTGCATACACTAAAAATAAAATATTTATTATCAACTTTTTTATAAAAGTGAAAGGATTTCCATGTTCTGGCTTGGTACGTTTTCACATAAAATCTCTTAGCAATCTAATTCACTTAAAAGACTACTTTATATGTCTAAATAGAGATTTTTACAAACATATCACCCATTCAGAAATATTATATTGATGATTTTCACACCAGATAGAGCTAGTAGGGCTGATTGTCCAATATGGAGCCATACTACTAGCATTATTTTTGTAAACCTACTATTTTGATGAGGTTATTTTTGAGACTATAGTACAGCTAAGTTTACTGTAACAGGCTGTATGTGCAGCCTCTGTGTAGCGTTTAGGTTTCTAAAGATTTTAGATGGTAAGCAAAAACTATACATATTCAGGGCATTAAACAGCATGTAAACTTCAATTTTGCACAGTGCATGTTCGGAGCTGTCAGACAGTTAAAGATTTTGTAAAAGGTTTTTTGAAAATGACTTAAAAATTACTTCATTTTTTCTATATTTTTCTAAGGTATACAATTAAGTATTCAATACTTTAAGTAAAAGAGAACTCTAGTAAAATCAAGGAACATGGAAAATAGGTACATTTTTTGCAAGGAAGAAATAGGACTCTTTGACTAGAATTCTTGCTAAACTATGCATTATGTGCAACTATTCTCCTTAAATCAGTAGTGAATGGACTAAAGACGGGGCCAACTACAGGAAAAATTTTAGGCAAAATTGCTTTGCTAATGGTCTACAACTTGAGCACAAACTTTTATTCTGTCTACAAGATGCTTGAATGTGGAATCCCAGTTGTCAGACCTAATCTGGACTCGTTAAAATGAATTTACACATGATAAGATCCTATCTGTCACAAGGTTGAACATGGGAGGAATAAGTAGAAGCAATCAGAGTCATTAGCTCAAACTGCAGGAAGCTAATTTAATTTAATCATAAAATTCTTTTTAGGAATAGATGAATAAAGGCGTTAAAAAGCTGATTTTTAATGACTACGACTGCCTTCACCAGGCAGAGGATTTTTCATCATCCATTGTACTGAAAAATTGATATTTATTATGTATGGAGGAAAAAAAAAACAAAACAGAAGAAGACAGCATCAAACAGTCTAAAAGTTATTTCTTCTGATCTCATTGTAAAATCAAGTCCAGATGATATATACATATTAAGAACTCTGAATTAGCCACTGAACTTTTGAATAAAAACCAAATGGTTTTTTTCCCTATAAAATCAGAGCAAATCTTAAATACAAAATGTTGTTAAATATTTCTTTTTTCCACCAGAACATGAGTAGACATTATCAGATGTTGCCTAGTAGAGAAACTCTGTGGGAAAATTTGCTTATATGAATTTTTAATTACCACAGAGGAATATTTAATGGTTCTGGTTCAACTCTTAAAATAGGAAAAACACGCTCAAAGTTATTACCATCGTTCACTTTTGTAATAAAAGCTAGACCTTCCAAGTTACCATCCTTTTTACAGCATTTCTGTCCCAGAAGGTGAGGGTAGCTGAGGTTTTGGTTAATGGATCCCTTGGGGTGGATTAGAGGGAAATGACACCGAAGGATATGCAGGTTTATGGTTTTGGTGATATGCAGGGTTTATTTTGGAACAATTTGGAATGGAAAGAAGGCATGTAGTCATTTTGGTTTTCACACCTGAGCCAGTTCTGCCGTATCAGAAGGGATGAAAAATGTGAATGTACCAATTGTCTTCCTGGGGCAGGGATTTACAGCTGTGCCAGTTATGCAAAGAGGACATTGGCACAATGAAAACCACTATCCCACTTTGCAGAATCTGCCTCTTATCAGCCTTCTGCCTCATCTGACTCAAAACCCAGCTTGTAGCCTCCCGTGGTGGGTGCTCACCCCCTCTGCACCAGGGCTGCTCCCTTGCACATCAGCAGCAGCAAAGCACCTGCTGTTTTTGCAAATGGCCGGCTGAGTCATTACCCGTTAACATTTCGGCCTCTCACAGCAGAGAGACTGTGCAGTCTTTTTACAAGTTAAAATACAAAATTTATACTTTTTAGAAAATTGTCATGGACTGGAGGAATCCGAAAACTCAATTGACACTGATTTCAAGGGAACAATGACAATATACAAGAGCAGAGAATGACATTAAAGATGAATCTGTAATGTCACTACTATTAGTCAATTAACGTGTCAAATGCTAATGTCTGATCTATTCCCCTCTGTGAGCAGACTTCAACTTTCAAAGGTTAACAGTTTTACTACCTATAAGAGTACTCAGTTTTCATGCAATAATTTTCAAAGAAAAAGTCTAAATTTAAATTTTTCTAACAATACAGAACTCAAATGTAGCAGTTTTACATAATTTTCTTTAATGTAACTGAGCAAATAAAAACCTGTTACTGCTTCAAAGCCATTATATTTATCTTGACTCCACTTTTCTCACCCTGAAGCTTCTCCATGTAATAGATTTCCACGTTCTAGTGCCTGTAAACTGCAATATCTTGTTATTTTAAAAGGTTCCTAATAGCAAGAGCTATTGAGGTGCTTGAGTATGAGATGTTATTGTTTGATAAATATCCTGAGAGCTTGCAGTGACTGCCCTCACAGCGAGCTCTTTTCTGAGAACCATATTTTTTAATTATCTGAAGGGTAAGAACAAAAAATATATTTTATGCCTGCCCTATATTTGCAATGTATGGCTACTAAAGCCTTGAGCACAGACGTATTCCAAACACACTATTATTACACATTTGCTTGAACAGATATTTTTTGAGCAGTGAATATATTTTACTGCATTTCTTAAAAAATGCTCAGCTTACTTTACTTTAGCAACAATGATTCCATTTTAACTATCATAAAGCTGTTCATGTGCAGTGACACTTCGCGTACTACAGACTAAAGATAATATGAATCGACCTAATTGGTTGTTGAGCATTCCAGAGATACGAAGGTTTTTCTGTGTGTTTCTAGGATATATGCAATCTTGATCCATTAATTGTTACTGAACATTCCCTGGTGGGTTTTGTAACTAGAGCTCCCTGTTGTGATGGGTGGTTGCAGTCAGAATATGAAGGATCTCCCCATGCAGTGGCTGACCTGCTTCTATCTACACCCCACAGTACTCAACACTAATATATGGAGCGTGGGAATAGTGCATGTCGAGGGACAGGATGTAATCCTGGGGCAGGGAGACAAAAGCACAGTATCAAAATAGCAAAAAAAGTTGCAAGTTGGAGTGTTAAAGAGGAGCAGAAAGAGGCAGAGAAGTTGTGCCAAAAGACTGAAAGGTATCAGGTAGTTACTAAATTATTTTTGGGGAGCTACCTACAATTTTCTGTTCACTGCTGATACTTTGTGATTTTGCAGCTATTTGCAATGTGAAGAGATACACTAAAAAAAAAAAAAAAGAAAAATTATCTGTTGCAGGGAATATTATGAAATTTGACAGAATGGAGTGTGTATTCACTGGCTCTGGAAAGGTAAGAGACATCTAGGAAGAAAGTGAGTAATGTTTGAAGGATATTTACAGCTAAATCTTGGAGCAATTATTTAGAGTCATTCGCAGGAGTGGGAAGCAGGAAAGGAATCTGAACAACTGATTGGAACAGAACTTAGAAACTCTACCACTAAGTACTCTGACAGTACTCTCTGAACTGAAGAACAGTTTTATGAAATTTAAAAAGTCAATTATTTTTGAAGTTAGACAAAAAACAGGCAAAGCTATTAGAGAGATATAGGATTGCTACTGTCAGAAAAGCCCCCTTTACATCCATTTGTATTAAAAGCTTTCATAAATTTCGTGGGCTTGGACTGAGAAATATTTACTAGGAAACAAACATCTGAAAAGAGGAAAAACACATGCTGAGTAAGGAGTGGGTACCAGGTCATGGACAAGATCTGACAACTAGAAATCCTGCTGGATATTCATGAATCAATAAAGTCAGGACAGCACAAGTTTGCTCTGTCTGTAGAAGGCCACTAAAACTCACTTGACATCAAGAAAAGGTCATGTAAATCAGGCCACATCCAAGAGTGCAATAGCACTTGTGCCAAGGAAGACTACAGAATTACAGAAACACCAAATGAAATAAATATCACTCTGAAAACTGCCCAAAATCCTGCCTAAAAGCTGAGTGACATTAGTGTGTCCCCCTGCTCCTGAGGAAACAGCTGGGCTTGGTCCCCAGCTGCAGCTCCAACTGGGTAACCACAAGGGAAGGTTAGAGTGAGTGAGTGAGTGAGTGAGTGAGTGAGTGAGTGAGTGAGTGAGTGAGTGAGTGAGTGAGTGAGTGAGTGAGTGAGTCTATACTGTGTGAATACTTACCTTTTGTTAATAATCACAGTTTGATTGCATTAATAATAACTATTTAAGGAATAAAATGCTTCACAGAAAGGCTTCAGAGGTTGTGAAGTGTATCTCCCCTTGGCTCAATCTGCCATTACAAAATAATCAATTTATAATGGTCTCAATACAATGAAAAATAAAATAAGATATTTATACAGCATATTCGCAGCAAAAGCATAGTTCAGTAAAATGTGGAAAAGGAAGATTTCACAGTGATACTTCAATTAACATAAATTCATTATAAATACATCTAGCCTTTCAAATACACTGCCTTCAATTCAATGCTTCTGATGTCATTAAGTTGAAGAACATTATTACATCTTTGTTACTCAACATTCAGGGAGGCAATGTTGGCCAGCTGACAAGCATATTCTAGTGGCTTGGCTCCCAAATCTAACCCCAGGCTTCAAAGTGTTTGTGGAAAACAGTGTAGGCTTTACATATTTCAATTTTGCAAAAAGGGAATGAAACAAAAAAATTGTATCTCCTTTGTAAAAAGAGATTTAATGAAAATATTTAGAAACATATAATATTAGCATTTCTTTTCCAAGTCACAAAGAAAATCAGAACCAACAATTCATATTCTTGTCTGAGATTCTGCATCCAGAGAGTTTGAAGAAATGATTGCCTTCTGATTTAACTCATATGGAAAGGATCATTGTTTTTATAAGCAGAAGTTTCATAATGGCACCAAATAGATAAGCATCATATTACGGACTCTGTTAAAGTAACATTTTTACTGTGCTTTCTCCAAATAAGTGTTTTTGGATTTTAGGTCATCTATTTTGGTACTATAAAATTTAGCTTTACTGCTTAGTTTATCTTTGTATTTTTAATAATGCATATTAGAACTATTTGAGGAAGACAAAATAATAAAAAGAAGTGAGTGGAAATATATGAGGAGTTAAAGTGGACAAATGAAGGTTTGTTTGGTGAAAGCATATCAAAAGAAGCTATATCACATTTTATCATTCCTATATTTGATTTGTTTTTATATATCTTCAAGGTGATTTTATTAATATATCTCTCCTGCTTTGAATTTTGCCAGAGAAAATTTGCATGTTGTGATAGAAAATTTTTTGTCATAATATTTCTTCTCTTTCTGGTTGGCCTCTTTTCCCAGGCAACTAGTAACAAGACGAGGACATAGCCCCAAGCTACACCGGGGGAGGTTCAAGTTGGAGATCAGAAGGAATTTCTTTATGGGAAGGATTGTTAAACATTGGGATGGACTGCCTAGGGAGGTGGTGGAGTCACCATCCCTGCAGGTTTTCAAGAAATGACTGGATGTGGCACTTAGTGCCATGATATAGTCCATGTGGGGGTGTTTGGTTAAAGGTTGGACTTGATCTCAGCGGTCTTTTCCACTGTAAATGACTCTGTGGTTCTGTGATTCGAGTAATACTATCTTATCTTTTATGTTGTGTGTCAGACTCTTCCCTTCCTTGCATGCTTCTACTACTCTCTATAATTTCTCAGTGACATTTTCTTTTCCTGAGCCTTTATTTGTGGAGATTAGGAACTGGAAGAAATTTTGCAGCATCGGATTTCCCACTTATTATTTCCCTTACTTGCTATATTTATTCAGTTCTAGAACTAATTTTAGGTCTATGTAAAGTGCATAGTAATGTAGATGTGAGCAGCATAGAATCTACTTATTTTCCTTTATCAGCACCAGAACAACTACAGCATGGCAAGAAATAGCAAACTAATTTCAAGTCCCAAAACATGGTAATTTTTCCTTTTCCTTTTCTTTTTAGTTTATTTATTTATTTTTAACAATAATACAATATAGAATGGGAAGAATAACCTCACAGAAACTACAAGTTTCTGTACAGCTTAGATTTTAATGTAATCTTTAAAGATGGATATGAGGGATCAGCCATGAATTTAGTGATGTAATGGGTTCCTGGGATTCTTTTCTTTTTTTCTATTTTTGAATGGTTGCAGGTCATTCAAAATGAGATTCCTATCTCTAAATGCTCTAAATTCAGAAGACATAAATACTATCTATATGAATATAAATATTAGACTAGTTCCAGGACTGAGTAAAAATGTTCAAAATAAAAATTATGTTTTCAGACCATTTAAAAGAATTTCAGCTTTCTTTCGAGTATTGTCTCTGGACTTTATTTGATGTTATAGAATTACAGAAAGACTGAATAATTCAGTCTGGAAGGGACTCTTGCCCAACCTCCTGCTCAAAGCAAATTCAGCTTTGGGATCACCAGGCTGCATATGCTCATAACTTCTCCTTTCCTCCATAATGGCTGTGAGGCCTGAAGGCCCTTAATTCTTACAGCCCATAACCCACATTTCAATTAAAACAATTTGAAATTAAAATTATTATTTCACTGAGATAAAGCGTCACTTTTACAGCTCCTAATCTTGCATGACCTAAGCACAGTAACCTTGATTTACTATGCCATAAGCTGATATTTAAGCAGTGTTCATTCATTAAACACTAATTTTAAATTCCTCTGTAATAAGCATTTAGCTTGCCAAAGTCTTATACAATGTCATACATTTTTAGGTCACTGACATAAAAAATTCCTTTGTACCACAGAAAAAAAAAAATGTATGACATTGTGTGTACAAGTTTCAGAAACAATTGGCTTTTGCAGCGTTATAAAGGCTTAACCCCTGTGAGCCATCCTAAGGATCAAGGAATGCTCCCGTTGTACATATTTTCTTAATGTCTCATGACCAACTAGTGAGCAGTAATGAACGGCATATACTGAAACAGAATCTCAAGAAAAACACAGAGTTTTCTGTTCCTATGCCTTTGGGTGCTTTAACACAGCTTCTGGCCAGAGTTCTGGCTCACAGTTTGAATAAAAAATGACTGGCATAGGAACTTTTGACAACTGAGATTTTTATGCATGTTCGTGAGCACAATCCTGTCTTACCCACACATTATCAGCATACAACTTGTATCAGTCTTGGCACAAAATAGAATGAACACTACAATCCAATTGGCACTAGGAATACTGGAAACTGTAACATTAGATGAACTCAAATGAGGCCAGAGAGGAGAAAATTTTAAGCTACTCCTTAAAATAGCCTGACCTCAAGTCAAACAGGAGTGATGATTAGGTTTACTGATTGTCATACAGACATTCACAGCTTTCCAGGAATATGCTGTGTGCTGCTGTGCTGCGTCTTGAGCCATCTTTGCTACAGAGATTTAGGACACTGGTTCTTTTAATCTCTGTTTACATTTCTATTTTCCTATCTCCCAAGTAATGACAGTGAGGTTTTCAGTTTCCGTGTGTAATCCATACCAGTGCATGGACTCATATCACCAGTGAGTGATGTATTTATCACTCCCATTTCTTTAAAGGAACACAGTGTTGCATGTGAATCCCCAAAGGAGACATGCACTGGACAGTCTGTGAGAGACACTTTAATGTAAATTTTTCTGGTTAGCAGAAATGAGGACTTCTATGAAGCCAAATTAAAAATAGTTTATCAGACTTTAAACCAGATATACATACTCTACAGAGATTGCCACAAAAAACTGAGTGTCTAATGTACAAAGAGTTGTCAAGAAAAGGAAGCTTTCTTCAGCAGAACTGAATCACTAGACCATAATTCTATTTCCTTTCCAATGAAAACAAATTTGGCAGATTAAAGCACACCATTTCCATATTTTCTTTCTTACCCTGTAATCATTATAGAAGGACATTGTTCATAATTCCAAAACCTTTCTCATCTCAAGTACTCCCCAGCCCACCTCAGATGAAACTGGTTTACAATAGAAAAATTATAGTTCTTCCTGGTGATGCCTTTTTTCGGTGATAAAAAAATTGAGGCAGACACAGCAGTAGCAGGGAAAAGGGTAATTACCTTGGTTTTACTAGGATCCTTGGAGCAAAGCCCGTTACAGATGGAAATATGGCGGCAAGCACCCAGGCCCCCCATGCATCCAAGTGCCGTGAACTCAGAGCACGAGTCCACACAGGTGCAGGAACAGGCTAAGCCCCGAACACAGGTACCAGAACCCACCAAAACCAACCACACCAACCAACCAACCCAGTATACAGTTTTTATGGACTTCACAAATTAGCATATCAATCTAAAATCCCCAATAAGAAATGTGATAGATTGAGTAACAGTCCCCCTACCCCCCTCCGCTCTCCTCAATGAAATTCCAGTCCAGTTTACAAAAATATGTTCCAGAGAAAAAGAGGCCCATCAAGGTTGGGGCCTACAGCTCTGAGATAATGTAGAGCTGTTGACGTCTC
>VZRN01002465.1:110397-130248 GCA_013397935.1 Dasyornis broadbenti | reverse complement strand
TCTTCTTGCCTGGTAGGACCCCCAAACTAAGCTACAAATCAGACTACAAGAATTATAGGTATGTGGGGCTAGGATACAAGGGATATGTGTAAAGGGTACAAGGAAGGCAAGGGGTTTAAAATGAAAAAGACCTAAAAAACCATCAGGCATCACTGGTAGTAAAAAATGAGATAATTAAACTAGCAATCCATAGAAATTACGCTCATTAAAAAAAAAAAAAAAAACCAAAAAAAACAAAAACCAAACCAAAATTACAGGATTACTAGAAATCATGGCTTCATAGCTTTGCATATACTAGCCAGAAAAATGACAGCCTCTCCTTATTCTTGTGTATAACAACACAAGTAGGTTAGAGCATGGTGCTAAAAACACCAAGGCTGGGCTTGATGTCTTTGTGGGCCATTCCCTGAAGAGTTTGCCTTGATGATCCTTGTGGGTCTCTTCCAACTCAGAATATTCTGTGATTCTGTGAAATACATAAACTTTTCCTCTTTTCCTGCTTCCCACTGTGCATTAACTGTAAGTTGTAAAAATCAGACTCCTCAGTAAGTCCTATGTACACAACAACCTGAAGAAATTCCTCTCTAGCTAAGTGTAAAAGGTGATGTTTTCAAGTACTGGATAAGCCACTTACACAAAAGAGCTCTACAGAACAATCTACAAGAAGAAATAAAGCAGTCAGGGTCAGAGTTTATACACTCTTTTTTTAGTCTCTTCTCACTGTAATGAGTGCACAATAGTTCTAGCTCAGTTAACCTTGTCTTATTTTAGCTAGACTTGATTTGATCCAAAAATACAGTGCCTTTTCTTCATAGAGGAGATAAGGCCCTGTGACCTAGCTGTGAGAAAGCAAAGAGCAGAAGCATGGCAGGACTGCATTATTTCTGAAAGCACAAAGAAATAGCAGAGTGTGCCTGGGGACATTTGTGTAGTAGTTCAGTGTGCGTGAGCCACCCATGACCTTGGGCTCCAGCTGGAGACACTTGTTACCCCTCCTCCCAGGTGCTCTTCTGCAGCCATCCTCCCTCCCACCATGCCTGGGCTGCCACAGCAATTGCCTAATCCCTGTTTTTGCAGGCTCAGACTTCTTGCACTGTGGGTACTCTATATCCTTTCCTCATCCTGGTCTCAGGTGTGCCACCTCCTCCACACATCCTGACACTCATCTCTGCTATCCTTTTAACATGAGTCTTTTTTCATGTGAAAGTTCCGAAGAGGTAAAACATAAATCTCACACGAAACCTCTTCTATTGTTTTGTTGTTTGTTTGTTTGTTTTTTTTCCATATTCTGAAAGAAACCACAACAAACAGATCATCTCCGATTTTTCAAAACCTGTATGATGTATGGCTTGCGTTTGGCCTTTCCATAGTGCTCATCATCCTGCCAAGCAGGCTTTAAATGTCTTAACTGATATTAATTAATACACACTTCAGCAAACTTGTAGTACATTATTTTACTGTATCTTGCCTGCAATATCTTCTCCCATCTCACCCAAGCAGAATAATATTTTTGGATTTCAGACAGACAGATTCCTCAAGAGACAGGAAAGGGACAAAATAACATCAGTTTTTCAACAGTTAAAAGCCATACAACTACCCTATCAGAGTGACTAGTAAACTTTACACACAAATACATAAGCTTACAGTAGGAAGTCGTCAGAGCTCCATGGCTATACAGAGTATTAAAAGTGACAATAAAACTGGAACAGTACCTTTTGCTGATACTGTGCTCTCCATGCAGTTTCTAAATTTGAAACTAAGTTTGAACTAGAGTTAGAAGTAAGTTTAAGATGTAATAAGCACTTGTGAATAACTTTATATGTTGGTGTTTCTATGATCAAAGTATCTCCTTGCTTTATACTTCACCACACTTAGGAATGGATACTGGTGTATAATACCACATTATATAGACTTTTAACTGCAAAATGCAATAATTTATGAGTAAATTTCACTATACTTCCACTTTTATTGTTCAGAAGCAGAGGATTAAAAGACCCTAATTATTTTTGGTTTTGTATGACACATGCTTTAAACTGAAAAGTGTAAAAGTAGAAAGTACTCAAAATATATAGGCAAAATTAAAACAAGCTGTTCTTCATAATGATTTAATCTCTTGACAGAAGTTTACAGTGACTGTGTAGAATTAGGAAGCACAAAGTATCACAGTGACACTTCTGATACATGTGGAAAGCCTTTTGCTGCGATAAAGAAATGACTGGGATAGGCCAACTGTCTATTTCAGAGGGACAAAAACCCCCAACTAATTATTTAATATGGGTAATGTACATACCTACTTCCCAAATAAAAATAAAATTTACAATCCAACAGTAGACAAAAAAAAGTTTGTGTTCCCAGTCCTTCCCTTCTGAAAAACAAGTAAAAAGAAGAGGTCAGGTTACAGCACCACATTGATCAACCATGGTGATAAATATAAGTTATTATTATAACCAATGGACCTCAGTTTTTTTCCTAAAATCTTGAGCTACATGTCAATCTAAGTGCACAGTGGACATGTAGAGGAAAATAGGAAGGTTCAGAAATATCAGTAGACTTTCTAATACTCAGGAACTTTTTATATTTTTTAAACCACTCAAAGGTAAAATTCTCCAGGCTAGAAGCAAACCCTCCACAACACACAGATAGGCAGATTACTAATGTCTATTTAATATGTTGAAAACTTGCTAAACTTATTGACCTTTAAATCTCCAATCAGATAATTCTGGTAGATAATAATGCTACTGAATAAAGTAACTGCTTTATTCAGTAGCATTATTATCACTTCATTGCAGTTTTCATTTTGAAAAATATATTTTGCAAACATGCTCCAAAAAAATCTGGACAAATCCTGATGGAACAATGGATTTACAACCTCTGTCTAGGTGCAGTAATTTGTGTTACATTTTTGTTTATCAAAGATCCTTAGACATAAGGAACATTCTGTTTTTTTCCTCCGCCCTTATTTTTGAAACAGAACTGTGTTTAACTATGACATGACTCTTTGACAGTGTGCATGTTGCTTCATAAGCCTGGTAAAAAAACACACACAGAAAAATGTATGACCCAAATGTGATAAGCACCGAATGAGTCAATGCACTATCTTAATGAAAATATGAAGCAATTGATTCCAAAATTATGTAAAAATGAGTAATCAAGATACTTTTGAATGGCAAATACGCCCCCAAATTAAAATAAAATTGGCTTAGATATTTTGGGGCAACACAAGAAACCTCCTTGCAGTAGCATGGTAACTTCCTTTAGAGTGGCCATTTTAAATTCATACCAAACAGCCAGTGAAAGATTGAACTATGGCCCAAAATGAAGAGGTTTTCTTTTCTTCCGTTGTGTACCACCTATTAAATTGCTATTGAATTTAAAATGGCACAGATCTGAGTATTCTCATTTGCTCATTCTTCATTTGCTTTCAGGCACTCAGAGTATTTAGATACCTATGAATAAATGTCAAAAGAAGTAAAATAATATTGCTTCATTTTCAAATCAATGCACTGTTTTTGCAAGGCTTTTCATTCCAGATCCCACTAGAAAGACCATGCTCACCCCCAAGAGCCTGGAGAGACAGGTATAAACTTTTTGCTGTATTTGGTCTGGCCTACTTCTCTTTTTCAGAAGTCAGTTGTGATAGCTTGCCAAGCTCTAGTGAAGCTTGTCTTCTTGGTCTAAAGTGCTTATGTTCCATAGGCTGACACCTATACTGTCTATGTATTTTGGAAGCATTCCAAAACTTCTGTAAATCATCCTAGGTCCTGGGGTTTTTTGAATAAAGATAACCAGTGAAAAAAATGTTTATAATTAAGACAATTTGTATTAATAAATTTATAAGGATTCCATATAATCTTATCATATCAAAGTGCTTAATTTTACAAATGCTCAATTTTACAAGAAAATAAGAACAGACAACACACAAAATTGGTCATGGAATCCTATACTGTCTCAAAAAGGTGTCTGCAATTGCCTGTTGAGTTATTTACAGAAGAAGATGTGTAATATTTATCTTTTCTATTCGATAGATGGTGCTTTAAAATGAGGTTTACGTTTCTTTTTTGAAATTCTCATTTCAACAATATTCTGGAAACCTTCAAAATTTGAACTTCTATTCATAAATTTTAGTAATCACTCTGGAATCTCTCTGCACAAAAAATACTTACTTTTTCATGATCAGCACTCTTTGTTTAAGAATTAACATTGTATATACTTTCTTTCTTGTGAAAATTTCAGAGAAAGACTGCTTTTAAATGTCAAAGGAATTGTCACCTATAATTTTCTTGTGTATCAATATCCAGGCATTCTTTTAAATGATCCATTTTATGCAATCGACAGAAGGTGTTAGATAATGCAGATCTGAAACATGTAACAATAATAAAGACAGTGAATAATATATCAGTGGCAGATTTA
The DNA here is from genome assembly GCA_013397935.1 of Dasyornis broadbenti. Lineage (NCBI taxonomy): Eukaryota > Metazoa > Chordata > Aves > Passeriformes > Dasyornithidae > Dasyornis > Dasyornis broadbenti. The sequence goes on along the minus strand of VZRN01002465.1, from coordinate 125,838 downwards.
TCTTGGGATTCAGTAACACTATCATCTTATTTAAACATTATATTTCCTAGATTTTCCAAAATGCTTTGATGCAGAAAACCTCCTTTTTTCTTATTGTCAATGCAGTACATGTAAAGAAAATGAACTGAAATATATGCCATCTGGATAATCAAACTATTAAAGTTAGAAATCCTCTTCTATTAAACCATCTTGAGTTTGGTTTTAAAATTCATAGTTTATTTGAAGAAAATTGTCAGCATCTTATTCATATCAGATATGAAGGGGCACTAATTTTTTATTCAGATTCATAGTAGTGCCTTTAGCATAACATTCAACAAACCCACAAGCTAATAAATGCTAAATAAATAAATTATTCTGATTTACAGCACATCTCCTTAAAGCAAATAGATAAGATGGGAGATAAGGGGAAGGAGCTAAAAAGTAATTTCACCACAGTGAGTATGTAAAAATTGGAATGCTTTATCTGGTCAATATCTCAAGCTTTTAAACCTCTTAAGTTTAAAAATATCCAGGATGACTTTATTTGTAAGACACTGATGGATGAGTTTTGAGCTGGAGTTCTTATGAAGGAGTCTATCACACATAGCTTGATTTTATACATCTAATTCTTACTTTTTAAGCAAGATTTTTCTTTTGAGCAAAGCCAGGGTCCAAACTGATGTTTGTTTTGGTGTTACAGCTATAAAGACCCTTTTCAAACTATTTCCATGTTTACATTTTTTACTTCCCCAAGTGAATGCCAGTTAAAATTTCAGGTACAAAAGAAGTTATAAGTGAAAATTTGAGCAGTTAAATCTTTAACTACCTTAATGAAAGGAAAAAAAAACAAAACAACAAAACAAAGTGCTATTTGTTTTTGCATTTTATGTATGGGGAAATTTTCATACCAGGTATTAGCAAGGATGATTTAAATAAAAAGCAGAAGAGGAAATGAGAATTTCTAATTACAAAATCTTGCCCATGGCCACGTCTAGAGATGGATGAGGCAACTGTAGATTTTGACATGAAATTCACTCACCTGGTGCCTCATTGACTCTGGGTACAAGACACGGTTTTGACGTGCTCAAGTGTACCACAAAATATACGTAGCACGGGAATATAAAGCAGCTGTAAGAACACTGAACAGTGGCTAACGCACACACAAACTGATAGCAAGGAATGTCAATGTGCTATACTAAGCAACAGTATGCCTTTGTAAGTCCCACTTTTTTAAGACATGCAAGCAGTCTGCAATGAGGTGAGGATGGGGAGAGATCCCCCACTCCCTGAAACAGCTCCCTGGGATTGCTTAGTTACCACCTTCAGCTGCTTGAAAACAGAAATTATCTCACTAAAGATATAACTACTATGAGGTCGTGATAAATGTAATGCAGAACCATTCAATCCTGCTCTCCCACAGAGCAGATAAATCTTGTGCTTATGTCTAGGTCTGCAAGTAATACATTCCTTAAGAAAAGGAACCTCGCAGTGATGTCTTTAAGCAGAATTCTCTGTCCCTTCCTTTGATTTTGTTGTAAATGTAAGCTGATGGTATCATTCTTACCTTTAAAAGCAAATAGATGTTATCGTGTGTGTAAACAGATGTTGCTTAATGTTTATGGAAATCTTTGTATTTTATGTCCTGTTTGGCTTTTTTTAAGAAGTGAGGCCAGAGCTGCACACAGTTTTGTGTTCTGCACATCCTAAGCGGAACTTTGCTTGAAACTGAATGGGGGCACTTCCCAAAACGACCCCCAGAGACCACTAGAGATGCCCAAAGGGACCCATGCAGCTGCAGACAGAAGTATTGTATAAGGTTGTCCAAGCTGAATGACTGCATTACATAAGTGGTAACTATGTTATGTTTGATAGGAGGGTTTATGTAAACTTTAGTGTATAAACTCTTTTTTTGTTCCTCCCTGGCATGCTCAGTTTGTGGAAAATTTGCGCCTTACACCCTGTGCAGAATAAACAATGTCTCCTTTCTAGACTTGAGTCAGTGTCCATGTTTAGAGAGTTACCAAAATTTGGCAGTATTAACATAAGGCTATACTGCAAGATACAATTCGTTTTCCACAGGGTTCACTCTCCCTCATTCTGCCACAGTCAAAGACCTTCTGCACTTCTATGAAAGTTTTTCTTAAATGAAAACGAAAGCAAATTTTTTTGTTCTGTAATCATTTTATTACTGTAAGAATTTGCAATGTTCAATTGCTGTAATATGTAGGAGGGTAGTACTTTTTCAACCTGTTACTATCTCTCTAAAATGTGTTTAATTTCCTATCAGCAAGTCTACTGAAGGGCATAATGAGAGGCCAAATGACTTTCCTAGAAAATGTACTTTTAAACATTTATGAAACCCTGGGTTTTGTCTCATCTAAACCAAAACTGAAATGCTTTCTTGAAGAGAAACAGAACACGACCCTTTCAAGCCAGTGGAGAATCTGATTTCAAATCTTTTCTTATCTAAACACAAGAGTGATATTTTCTATAGGGAACAACTTGCTGAACAGCATTTTTTTCCTTATTTCTTGATGGTGTTTCCACATAAACCTCTCATAGAACTAATCACATATTGCAATACCTGCAGACTTATCATTGCTTTCAACAGCAGCAGTAGGTATAGAAGAGACTATTATTTTTGCAAATTTTATGATTATCCATCATGTAATTTGAGCCACATAAATTCTGTCAAGTTTTAGAACCAAGTTCTGTAAACTCTGCCTGTGTTACAGGATGAGAAGATGTTCAAACCAATAAGGAAACCCACCAAAGGTAAGGGCAGAAGAAATATTCTTGAGGGAAATTTACTAACTAAATGGTGCAGCTGTGATCTTAAGGCACCTAAATGTTTAGCAGAGTATGTGACAGCTTTAAGCACCAACATTCTATGGATCTTTTTGTGGATCTGGGCCAACATAATTAAGAATTCCAACTGATCCCACACAGCAGTTCCAATGAATTTTAACTTTCATTTTCAGCTCTCTAACCATGTACAAAGTAATACACCCAAGGGAAAAATATAAATCCCTGTATTTCAGGCCAGACTGACCTCTAACTGTCAAGAGTTAGGGGGAAATTCTGTCTGGAAATGTTACGTCTTAATTGTCTCTTGCAGGGATTCTTGAGCTTTACTGCGAAGAACTAACCAGCAAAATTAGTAGTTTGATTCAGAAAAGCACTGCCTGAGACAATGTCTGAGTTTTTCAGCTACTAGTCTCAAAACCTAGCAGATATTTTTCAGCTGTCTATGTCTGAATTATAAGAAATAAAAAAGTTAAAATATTTTTTATAATCAAAGAATTGTATTAAGTAAAATGCTTTTCTACAATGAATACTAGAAATGTCAGGGTTTTTTTTTCAGTATTATCATGTTCTTTAAACAATCCTCTCACTACACAGTTATTATTCTACATTTAAAAAATAATGAATACAGAGTCAGATATTACAATATTCCTTGCTCATATATAGCGGCTCTGAGGTACTCCACTGTGACCAGTGAAAAACACATCTGAACACAAAATTTCCAAACTCAAACAAAGAATGTTTCTTGATTTAAGAGGAATTTCTTACTTTATGAATGTAGCTTATCATGAATAGCACGCAATTTATAATAACTACTTTTTTACTTTCTTTTAAAATTGGAAATTATATAAGATTTTTATAATTTTAATGCAGGATAAATATTGAGCCCTGAAATGTTTTTGCACTGTTTTTTTTGAAGTGTGACACTTTTAAAATATGTTTTGAAAAAATGTTAATGTAGAAACTAGAACTGCCAAAGTGCAGTCAGCTAAATATACTGTGGAAGGAACCCTAAACTTTCATCTATATAGTTTGTACATGAACCTTTATTGGATTCTGTTAGTTGTGCAATATCTACAAAGATTACTAAGTCTAATTCCTATGAGAACATTAGCCTAAAAGACAAGGTGTCTAGACTGGAGCAGTGAGTTAAAATAGGACTGGCATATGGATTCTGGTAGGACCTGAGCAGCTTACATAAGTGCTGAAATAATGGAGAGAATTATGTCTTTCAATTACGTGAAAAGTCCAATTTGTCAGCAAGGAAGGATGAAGCTAGTGAAACCGTGTTTGGGGAGGTGTGTTTTCTTCCTTATTTTTTCCCTTTTTTGCCTTGCTAAGACAAAAGAAATTTTTCTATAAACAGATAGACATTGGGAAACTTTTGTTCTGTGCCATGATCACTTTGACAAGTTAGGCTACAAAAATTCTGTAGGAAATGCAACCTTCTTAATCTTTGCTTTTCCTTCTCCTGAATTACTAGGAAGTGTTAAAAAGCACTGAAAGTAAAAAACAGTTCAAAAGAACACTAGTTTGACTGCAAAACCAAAATGAAACCCAAAGTCTAATTGTTTTGGGGTTGTTTTTTTTGTTGTTGTTTTTTGGGTTTTTGGGGGGGGGGGGTTGTTTTGGTTTTTTGGGGGGCTTTTTGGATTTTTTTGGTTGTTTTTGTTTTCGTTTTGTTTTTTGTTGTTGTTGTTGTTGTTGGTTATTTTGTTTGGTTAGTTTTTTGGTTTTTTTTTTTTCCGATGAAAAGGCACAGTTGCTGGCTTTTAATTCAGGTCCTATTCAATACCTTCAATACCAATTCTATCCTTATACTACTCAAGAATCACAGTTTTGGGAAAGCAACTTACATAAAAAGCATGTTTCTTGTTTACAGCTGTCAAGTCTTCCTTTCCAGTGAGACCTAATTCCTCAGGAGTCATCTGCTTCCTTCCAGGGACATATTCTCTCCTGATACTCAGCCATTCAAAACACCCTTGAAGTATTGTGGGGGTCCAGAGTTCCTCCTACTTATACATGCAAGTCTGGTCCTTCATCTAGATTTCCATCCTATGTACAATGGATAGTTACCATAACTGTTAGCAACCAAACATTTGATAATATTTCTTTCTCAGCTGCAGTTAAAAAAAAACGGCCTCTTTATTCTCTTTCAGTTGTGCAGAGATTTTTAAAAAGTTGTAGTATGCAAGCTGGCCTTAGACATGTATATTCCAAACAAGAACTGACCCCTTCACATTTGTCGGTACGAAGGAAATAAGCTAGCTATAAGAAGTGAAATTCGTAGCTGTTTAATACAATAAATTGAAGTTTCAGTAACAATGGATCTATCATGGAAAAAAACATTTTCAAACATGTCACAATGTAGAAAGCATTGGAAAGAGCAAGGAAATTATTTTAATTTTTCCATATCCTGCATTATCAATACACCCATTGTATGATTTAATTACAGTTTACCTTATAGTTATATTAGACATAAAAAAAAATATGGGTAAAAAGTCTAGAAAAAAAATCAATATATGTCACTGGATATAAGGAATAGCTCTGATATGGGAATCACTGAAGAGTCCTGTTCACTTTAGCTTATGAGCAAAAAAGTCTGAGATTTGTAAGGACAAAGTAGAGATCACAAAAAAGTTAATAAATATCCATGAAATCAGGTGTGGTGCAGAGAACACAAACAGGAAATAATAATTTAGACCTTGCATTGTTAAAAAAAATTACACCAATAGAAGTCAAAAGTTAAAAAATGTGCAAGAAGTCTTTGGTTTTGTTTATTTCTTTTCTTTTCCCTTGCACAGGACTTATGAAATCAATTGCCAAAGGATGTGGTGGGACCTTATGATAGAAATAAGTTTAAAAAGGTATCAGATACTTTTTGGAGGATAGGATTTTTGATTCTAAGGTAATCTGTAAATTAAAAAGTCTGCAAATGGATGAATCCTGGAACCTGAGAGGTTAATGAGAAACCACAGATCAATGTTTGCCATGAATTTATTTTTTCTAAAAATATCCAGGGTGATGATGAAGGCTGACTTGTGTTCTAATTCAAAAGGAAAGTAAGTAAAGTTTGATCAGTTACATTGGTAGAAAAAGCAAACCCCCTGGAAACAGTTTTTTCCATTGTGTAGTCATTGTATAACAGAGACAGAGTGTGGGAAGAGCACAAAGATGTCAGCAGGGTCACAGTGATGTTTTCCAACACAGTAATTTCTGTGTTTCTTGTGTTAATTGTAATGCCTCCCGAATTCCCAGATTATTCATTTTCTGCCTAATTGGTTTGCAGTAACATATTCTGCTTTATCCTGTTTTATGTTAAGAAATCATGTCATTAACATTCTCTTGGTGTATTAGTAACATGTTGATCATCAAAATATATTAATATCTTTGCCACAAAAATATATTTACTCAAAGTCTATTTTTTCTTTTATTAAGTTTCCTGGCTCATTTTTGTTTCAAAGGCTGTTATTTAGAATGAAAAAGTAAGTTTCTTTACCAAAAGACAGCATAATTGCAATGAGAGCTAGAAGACCTGGGCATCAATCCTGCACAGTACTTCCACATGAAAAACATCAAGACATGAAAACTGTGTTCAGTTTCAGGGTCCAAAATTGAAATTGAACTAGGGAATTATACCCCAAAAATCTGAATTGCTGTCTGGTAAGCCAGACAGTAGCAGGAAAAGGTCAGTAACAATTGATTGCAATGGAGCTGCTCAAGTGAATACAGATTATCTGACTGAAAAAGTGATGCAGCCATAGATCCTAAGCTATTAACACAAACACCTGTAAGGGGAATGAGTATATTGAGAATGCTTATACTGTCATGATGTCAAATGCACATGTTAATCCCAAGTTTATTTATTAAAAAAAAAAAAACCAAAAAAACTCCCCCAAAAAAACCCAAAAAGACATAAACGTGGGTTTAACATTCAGATAACAAACATCACAAGCTTCCACTCTTAATTATTTGCAAGGGAGCTGTATCAGTCTATTTTTCTGAAGAGCGCAGTCTTTAGCAACTCAAAATATTTGTTTGCACCAGGGCTATAGAGGTGACACAACATATGACAATATTCCTGCCCAGATACACTACAGGTATTATTTTATTCACATTTTCATCAAAACCCATCACCTTTTCATTACAGTAGTTGCACAACAGTAAGAAAAGTGGGAATTCCTATGCCTTTGCAAACTGCCAGATTTACTGCATACATCCTCTTCCATAGCGATTACCTACCGAGCTCTCATTATAAAATCCCTGCTTCTTGTAACAATATGTAAGAATTGCAGCCTGTGCCAGCGGCTCCAGCGGCCCCAGCGCAGAGCACGGCTGAGCCCCTCAGCCCCGGGCGGGCGGGCGAGAGCCCCGGGGAAAGCCTGGCCAAGGGAGGGCAAAACGCTGCCCGGCAGCCGGGGCTGAGCCAGGGGAAGCGGGCGGGAAACAGCGCTGAGAGCCCCGAGGGGAGAGCGGGAGCAGGGACGGAGGGAGGAGAGGCCCGGCAGGGATGGCCCTTGGGCCACGGAGGGACCCCGGCGGGACAGGAATTTCCCTGCAGCCTGTAGGAAACACCCATGGTGGAGCAGGGAAAAGTGTGAGGAGGAAGGAATAGCAGAGAGGAGCTGCTGTGCACTGACAGCAGCTCCTGACTCCCCATCCCTCTGCACCGCTTGCGTTGATGAGGTGTAGCAGTCAGGAGAGGAGCAAAGCTGAGCCTGAAAAGAGGGAAGGGGTGAGTGTCAGGAGGGTTTTCTCATATTTGCCTTTGCTTCTCACCATGTTGTGCTCTGGTGATTATTATTGTCAATAAATGCATTTCCCCCAAGTCGAAGCTGTTTTGCCCATGTCAGTAATAGTTCAGGGATCTCCTTGTCCTTATTTCGATGTTTTAACTTTATCTTCTCTCCTGGCCAGTTGAGGAGGGGGAGTAATATAGCAGCTGGGTGGCATATGGCGGCCAGCCAAAATCAGGCCTCCACAAAAAGTATGGTTAACCTTGTAACTACCTACTTATGGAAATCAAGCACATATTCTAAAGCTTGCAGTGCTCAGTATTTAAAACTATCCTCTTTATAAGAACAAAAGGTACATAAAATGCTGTCAAAACCACATAAGGGCTCTATAGGTAGCTCCTATTTCTAATTATAATTAATAGAATTTTATAGGGTGACAGTATTTACAAATAGTACTTCAAGACACAGCTATAAAATAGCTTTTATTGTCTATTTGACATACTAAAATCTCCACTTTTTAAGATAGGTTCGGTTTTAAAGGTAATGATTAGCTTCAGCTAATCAGGAAACATACTCTGCTTGTGAACAGAAGCAAGACTTCTCTTTATTTTTCTAGTAGTTTAACAAAGAAACAAGATCCTTTCTATGCCAAAAAAATACATTAGGTAAGGAAATGGAGTTGTCTCCAGAGCACCACTAGTTTGGATCAGCATCTTATCTTTGAATTGTAATGACTAATCTATTTGCAAGAACTAAATTGAGGTCATGATTAAATAGTTCCACCAGATATATAAGAAAATTAAGACCTTCCATTCACTTGTTATGAAATATTTTTACTTTCCCAAGTATTCTGTTAAGAAGGTGAAGACATGTATCAACAGAATATATTTTTCTCACATATTACTCTGCATTAGGAAAAAAGATTAAGCCCTGTCTCAAATGCCCACAGAGGGTTGGGAGTTGCTTCACTGCAAAGATATCTGGAATCCTAAACCTGTCTTTTCTTTTCCAACTGCCAGCTTTTAGCCTTCCCCTCCTGCAGCTCTGCTGAGGGACCTCCTAGGTTTCATGAGTTCTGCTGGTATTTTTCCTTCTGACAGTTACATTAGTTCTCCACAGTTTCTATAATGAAAGGTGAACAAGGTCTGTTCTGAGTTCTTTCTAGGGCTGGGATTCTGTAAGATATCAGAGACAGGATATAAATATATGTCTTGCTCTGATCCTTTTAGCTAGTTTCAGTGTTTGCCCCCTCTCTTTGGCTGTGCTATTCAGGATCTGCTAAGGAAAGCTGTGGTCTCTTTCCCTTATATCAGGATCAACCTTCAGTCTTTCCCTACAGCTTAATCACATACCTGTGGTTGCTTCCTAATATTGCAAGACAAAAGGACTCGTATTTAGCTTTTGAGTCTTTTTCTATCGAATACGTATTTTTGGATGGAAGACAGGTTTCTGCTATAACATAATGCACCATCTATTTCAAGCAGTTCACCAAGTTCTAATATTTGGTCAGAAAATGATGGCTGTGAAAGGATAATTGGCTAGCCACATAAAACGGCTTTAACTCCCTCCACATGCTTAGCTTAATAGTTTTCTTAAGGGCACTGATGTTTTCATGGTCCCAATAAAGGTTAAGAGAGGTAGCTCTCTTTAACCTTAGCTTATTATCAGGTCAGCCCAAAGAGAGGAGAGGAAGTTTGGCAGCATAGTCCCAGATTCCTTATTTCCCTTTTTTCAATTATTTTTTTCCTCCTAAAAAATACATACATTGCATTGACTATGGTCTTCATGCCTTTTAATAGCTTAGCATATACTTGAACTAAAGTTTAGACTTAATGTTTTAATACTTTTTCTGATGGAGACTCTGAAAAAGCTTCTGCCCACTTTTTATTTCCCTGAAATGTAGTACAGCCAGCTTTTGCCAATTGATATTGTAGTGGTTCACATACATCACCAGCTTTTAGACACCTTTTCCTGTCCAGTGTTACTGGGCAACAGCATGACTGCTGCTGCATTGCAATGCAGACATTCTGATCACTATTTCTACACTATTTCTATAGAACTAAGTGGCTGACATTTTTCTATAGTTTGCCTATATTAAAGGCCTTGGGCTTAATTCATGAAAAGAAATTCAGCATAGGTTTGTTTCAAATACAATACTGCAACATGGATTCAGTCTGGTCCCAAACAAATGTAATATTGAGATTTTTACATTTTGAAATTGTTTTCAGTGCTTTTCGATTTTTTTTTTTTAATATATATTTTCTTATTTCCAATTAAAACATTTAACATTATTCTCTTCTAGAGGATTTCTAATTTTTGTTCAGGTGTTCAAATGCATATTAATTCCAACAGCAACAGTGGAAATTTAAAAAAGAGATAATTTTTGCCTCAGCTCCCAGGTATGAAACAGTAAAAACAGACAGAGAGCTTTAAGCCCCTTCTCTAGATAATCGTGGATGGGACACACGCTGGTTTAGACACCTGCTGTAATTTACAATAGGCTGAGGATACCTCCAGCTGTGCCATGTGTTGAACACCTCAGGGGTGCATTGCAGAAGCTGACTGCCATCATGGCACAGGACAGTTTTTTCTCTGCTCTCTGTTCTTGATCTCTATCACCTCCTGGTCATGACTCTGGTGCTGGCTGCAGACAAGATGAGTGATGTAAGAACTAATACCACAGCACTATCTCAAATAATCCTGTCAGGTTGGATGTTCTGCTAGTTTAGGGTCATTTTATACTGATATGAAGAAGGGGGGTAGGGTATGCAAAAAAAGAAAAAAAGAAGCCGTACTGTGATAAAGCAGCTGAACTTTGCTGCTTTTAGGCTCAAGTTCAAACAGTAATATTGTGTGCACTACTTAAAGACCTTTGTATAGTATGCAATATTTACATGGATTGTCACTCCAAAAAGAAGACAACGTGTCATTTCCAGCTATTTTTGGTGCAGTAATAAATACTGAACAGCAGAATGTACTGTAAAATATTCTGAAAGGTATGGTAAGACTGTAATTCCAATGGAAGTGCTCTGACAGACAAGTAAAGAGGACAGGGAAGACAGAATTGTTTCTTAATGGAACTTTGGAACTTTGACATAGAATTATGTCAATGAATTACAGTCATATCTTTCTTTTTTATTGATACAATGCAATTTAGTTTAATAATATGTGGAAAATGAAGTATTGATGGCAGCAAGTAATTTTTTAAAGGTCCTTTTTGGACCTTATTTCTTTGCAATAACCCATTAATAATTGGGGAAAAATAAGCATCAAGTTTTGAAGCCACTCTTCCCCGTAATGTTTCATGATATTTTGAAATAAGTCTTTCAGTTGCATTGTGAAAAGATTGAATATTACATTTTGAAGTACTGTGCAAACTGAAAAAAAAAAACAACTTCTGGCACTTCAAACCTTGTGTTTCAAACATCATTTTATCAATTCAAAATATGTTTAATTACTAACGGATGTGTAAATAAATTTTGAAAGTTATTTGGTGTGAAATAGTGACAGAAGGCCATTAAGTTTCCCTGCCAAATACTTCAAGGCACTTTATACAAATAAAACACAAATATGTATTTCTTGATTCAGGGCTGAAGACTGAAATTTCAAGTACAGTAGACAATTGCAAGAAATATAGTTCCATCAGTATGCAAGAATGTTATCTAACAGCCAGTTAAAACAGTATTTGAATTCTCCTTCCTCCATTTTCTGTGCATGTACAAAAAGTAACCTGTGGTAAATTTAATAATAATTATCAGTTCCTACTCAAGTCAGCTTATGTATGTAAAATTGTAAAACTGAGTGTTAAATTTGAGGTCAATGATGATACATCTATTAACCCATCATCCAAGTATTCACATTCGATACATTAACACTTGCTAAATGTCACAGCTGGGTGAAAAACTGAAATATAAACCATTATTAGCAGTTGCAAAAAGGCAGTCAGATTGACTTTCTTTGTTGGCCTTTCTGCTGTATACCTCAATGTATGAGCCCTCTTTACCTATCTTGTCAAGTTTTGGTAGGACAATCATCTGCTTGTTTATTTCTTCTGTTTTAACCAGTAACAGAGACAAAACGGCTATTGTAATCTGATGCTGTTCTCACTCTCTCAGATGGTAACTTTCATTTATTATGTTTTCCATGGACAACTAACCATAAGGAAACCTCTCTTCTAACCCATTCAAACTAAACAGAGCTGAGCAATGGCATCAGGCATCCTCCTCAGGTGTGTGGAACTATGCTACTCAGTGCTAAAAATCAGCATTTGTTGATGTCTGCCATGCAACCAGACCGGCGTCTGGTTCTGCGAATTTCCTGCTCTGCTCTATCCATATCTTACTCTAGAGTGGAAGAGAAAATTCTTCACAAGTAATTATCTGCCACAAGCCAAGACAGGGAAAGGACAGGACAGGACAGGACAGGACAGGACAGGACAGGACAGGACAGGACAGGACAGGACAGGAAAGGAAAAAGAGAAAGAAAAGAATGAGTAGAATATAATATTTCAGTTGGAAGGAGCCTAAAACAATCATCTAGTCCAACTGCCTGACCAGTTCAGGGCTGATCAAAAGGTAAAGCATATGTTTAAGGGCATTGTCCAAACACCTCTTAAACACTGAGTAATGGGGCATCAACCACATCTCTAGGAAACCTGTTCTGGTGTTTGGCCACCCCCTTTGTAAAGAAATGTTTCTTAATATCTAAGACCTCCTCTAATGCAGCTTTGAACTATTCGCATGCAATCTGTCACTGCATAACAGGAAGAAGAAATCAGCACAGCCCTCTCTCCTATCCCCTCCTCAGGGAAGAGCCAGGAGTAGATATCAGGAAACAGGTCATTCAGCCTGACCTGTATGCTGGCAATGGAGTAGATTGAGTGCAATCACACATCATGTGCAGGACAACCAGGATGTCAGGCCCTGCCAGCATGGGTTTATAAAAAACGTGAGTCCTGCTTGACTAAACAGGTCTCCTTCAATGACAAGGTGACCTGACAAGGAAAGGTTGTTAATGCTGTCTCTTTGGATCTTCATAAAGTTTTTGACATTTTTTTCCACAACATTCTCCTGGAGAAACTAGCTGCTCACATTTGGGTTGGGTGTACTCTTGAATGGGTTAAAAATGACCTGGATGGTTGACTCCAAAGGGCAGTGATGGATGGTGCTACTTCCAGTTGGTGGCCTGTCATGAGTGGGCTTCCCCAGGACTCAGTACTGGGGCAAGATTTCTTTAATATGTTTATCAATGATCTGGATGAGGGGATCAAGTGCACCTTCAGCAAGTTTAGAGATGACACCAAGCTGGGTGGGAATGTTGATGTGCTAGGAGGCTGTAAGACAGCAGAGAAATTTGGACAGGATGGATTAACGGGACAAAGCCAACTGTATGAGGTTGAACAAAATGCCAGATCCTGCACTTTGGCTGGACAAACAACCTGCACAACCCCAGGCAGCACTACGGGCTGGGAGAAGAGTGGCTGGAAAACTGCCTGATGGAAAAGGACCTAGAGGTGCTGGTTGACATCCAACTGAACATGAGCCAGCATTTGTCCAGGTGGCCAGAAGGCCAATGACATCCTGGTAGAACCAGACCTATGGGAAAATTCTGTGGGCTATTGAATAAATCAGTATTTAGCAGACCAGGATGCCTTCATTACTGACCTTGCTTGAAACCCACCTTTCTATGTCGCAATGCTGTCTGAAATGTTTAACTGAATTTCACTGATATCAAAACTAATGAATTTTCCATAACCTTACCAATTGGAGCAAAATCCTAAAACTTCTAAAGCGACAGAAAGGAAATCATAACTGTGTGTCAGTGAAAATCAGAATTTTGTCATCTTGTTCTATTACATTTTGTAGAAATCTGTCCAATATAATCAACAGATATAAGCCAAAATTAAAATTGGAGATCCCATTATATTATATAAATATATCTATTCAAGTCCTCCCTAAATATCCAACTACCTATGCTGGCACATTCCTAAATGTCCACTTTATGGTAGAAACAGAATACTGGATTATAAGAACCCAAATGGACAGATTAGTCCAATTTGAAATACTCAAGTTCAGAGAGCTTCACTGACCACCTTAGTTTTACCCTTTCCTTTTAAATTCTGTTTTCATTCCCAAGCCTGTCACTTTCAGTTTTCCTACTGATAGCAATCTGTAAAGCCCTCCTGAATTTGCTTATGTTCACTTAGTTCCTTTCTAGTTTTATCAGTACCTTCTCAAGACATGAGAATGCAACAAATGTGTAGAAAGAAGCAGAAACCTTGTTGTAAAAGTAAAAAATGGGAAAAAAATTCTCATTTGATCATTTATGTTGAACATACATTTTAAGAATGACAGCTGAAAAAATATTCTTTCAATATAGTCAAAGCAGAATATCTTTATTTTATTGAAATTCCTTTGTGACTTTATTTTTAAATAAAATTGCATCTATACTGAGAAACTCTGACAATGTTTTGTGCATAAAAAATGGTACTTTACAGTGAAAGGAAATTGTCTTGGAAGTTTTGCACTGACTCATGTAAAAATAACTTGTAGGAAAGAAAAATATTTTAAATATTTCCTTGTATGTGTTTTAAATACTATTCTTTATTTTGAACTTTCATCTCATAATAATTTTAATTATACACTGTGAGTTAATGTAGTGCTTCTGAATAAAAGACTGTAAGGAAAACTGTAGAGTTTGACTGTTGATACTAACAGACTTTGTGTTGTTCTAGCACAATGAACTATTTAGGTGTTTCCATAGATTAGTGTAAAAAAAGAATTATTCATTACAGAAAGAGGATTATTTTGGCATATGGATATTCTTGGGTTAATATCATATTTAACTAAGGTAGATTTTCAACTCCCATGACATTTTACCCCTGAATATGGGTATAAAGAACAATTTTATTCACTATCTTAGCAAATTAAAATCTTAAGAGAAATAATATTCCTCTAGTCTTTGTCACTATGATAAGCTGCCCAAATTCCTGATTCATCCTGTACTTGTTTTGGTTTGAATGTTAATTCTTTTAAAGTGAGTTGTCAGAATTATGCACAGAATTTCAGAGGATGTTTTACTAAACCCATCTTCAGTTGTACTACTATTTCTCTCTATTGAGAAAAGATGATGTTATTATCAGCCATAATATATTGGCACATCATATCATTCACCAATGAACTGCAGAAGTCTCTCTTCTTTGCCCATTTCCACTGGTAAATTTCTTAGATTAACACTGGTGTCTGTAATTACATTGATGTATAACATACCATCTTCTGCTATTAGCTTTAAAATTTATTTTGATCACTCTAGTTTTCAGAAAGCAGACATTCTTGAATCTTATTTTAACATTCTCCCTGTTAAGAATATCCACAATTGCTATTTGTGTCACAACACCTCTGAAAATGTTATTTACTACTTAAACACAAAAAAATCCTATTATCTACCGTATGCTGAAGTTAATGTTGATGCTGTTCTCCTCTAAGTTGATATTTTTTCACAATCTCTTTCATAATTTCTTCTTATCTGTTTCCAGTGATTCACCTTATAATACTGTACCTGGTGCTTTTGACCAGATAGGAGAGAGATACATCTGTTTTGTCTACAAAAACCATTATGCTTGTTTAAAAAAAAAAAAAAAAAAAAAAAAAATCAAGCACCACCTCCTCCCTGCCAAAGAAATAACAACAATTTAGAAGTTAGTTTGAAATTATCTGCTTTTTCATTTAATCTCATCTCAACTATTCTTTCCCTTTAGATTAGTTCAGAAGTAACACTCACTCTTGGCCAAGAATCAACTTTTTGTTCTCACTTTTGCCAGTGTAGATTTTCACCTAGCAACAAGTGGTGCTATTTGCAGCCATCATATGAATCATACTTTTGCAATTTCAACATAAAACTCTCACCCATTGTACAAAAAAAA
>VZRN01002465.1:89600-110367 GCA_013397935.1 Dasyornis broadbenti | reverse complement strand
AAAAAAAAAATCCTATAATTAGCGTTTTCTGAAACTTTAAGGTTATACAAAGTTTAACTACAGCCTTAGAACAGATAAAGTGTTGCAAGAACATATATCCTTATACAGTGATGGAAAGAAAGTCTAAATGACTGCTTTTAGCCTGGTATGACCTGCAGTAACTATAAAATTATTGCTTAGTCAAGCAGGGAGATAGCTGCTAGGAATGGAGCTGCTGAGACATTTTTGGATAACAGAAGATATAATCTGTTGTGAGTGTGGTTCACTAAAATGTCAAGTTTAAGAATAATTCCACCAAAATGTCAGGTTTAAGAATAATTCTGAGTGGTGAGAATTTGTTACAAAATAAAATTGACCATCTTTAAAGTCTATTTGTCTTGTTATAGCCATCACCTTATGCTGCATCATGCTAAACATAAAGAATGGCAAGACTGTTAATTTACTCAGCAAAGCCTTAAAGAAAAACAAACCAAAACAACAACAAGCCCCAAATCAAATAAAACCATAAACAGGCTAATTCTTATCCTTACTTTCAACAAAAACCAGTACTTGAACAAACAGTTCTTAGAAATACGTCTTTCATAACACACTGAAACTGGAGCTTGTTTCTAAACTGTTTTTGGAAACTAAGTCCCTTTTAAAACACAAATTGAAGGCACAAACTCCTAAAACTGACAAAACAGATACAAGACTGGTAATGATGCTAGAGTGGGACCAAGAGTGGCATATTTAGTCTAAGACTTTCCCTCAGCAGTACCTCAGAGCAATCAGCCTGTCCTTCCTCTGACCTCTCTCAGTTGTCTTCTTATGTCCAGTGAGATGATTGCTCTGTCCAAAACCCGTGGGATTTACTCATTTTTAGTGCCATGTCATGACTTGGATGTTTGTTTCTTTTTCACTCCCATCTCCAATGTATTTAAAGCCCTGCGATATGTCAACTAGTCTGAAATTTTGTGCAATGAGTTTTTCAGTCTCCTTTTGTGTTTTAGGAAAACCTGTTGTGTAGTTCAGGAAAATATCACTCTTATTTACTTTAAAGCAGACAGTTTTAAAGTTGATTAAATGCAATTCCATTTTTTTGCAGGGGAGTCAAAAAGCAATTGTGTGTCATTTAGCTGCCTATGAGAGTCAATTTATATGCAGGGAGTAATAAATGCTGTCTCTTCTAAGCAAAATAATTTTTTAAAAAGGGAAGTTTTGGTGTATTTAGTTATCTTTATTCACTCTTAGGTAATGATGGATTTGCTTCTCTCCTTCATTAAACTGAAATGTTCTTAGGCAGTTTTAAACAACAAATGCCAGTAGCCCTTCCACTGAGAGCTGAATTTTCCTAGTGGTAGAAAATTAACTCTGGGAAAAAAAAGGGCACAGTTAACTGACGTTTCTCCCAGTAGCAGTGACAGCTTTGAAAAAAATTGGTGTTCTTACTTACCTGGGAGCATTTTTGTATCTAGTTCAGGACTTTGTGCAGCACACCTCTGGAGGCATGAGGGAGGAAAAGGAAGCAATGAGGGTCATAGATGGCTCTACACTGTCAAGAGTTGTGCTTTGTCTCCTGTCTGGCTGTGTATTATCCCAGAAATTCTGTCTCTTAACCTAGGTACAAATAACTGCTGAGGTTGCTAACAAATGAAATAAACTGCATTTGAGATGGAACAAGGCTTACTGCCTTTTAAATTTATGACAAAGACAATTGTCATTCTCACTAGCAGGAATGCTGAGTCTTAAAGTAGGGCATGGACAAGACAGCATTCTTAGACCTCTCTAGCAAAAAAAACCAGATCCTTTAATCTCGATTGATGTAATTGAACTGACATTTACTCAAGTGCAACACTCAAAAGTGCCTATTAAATTTTTTGGTATAATAAATTTTACCTGTTCCTCTAAAATGATGCTAACTTTCCATTTTCTGCTGAGGTTTCAATTTTGCTTATGCAACATGGCTTCCACAGTTGCAAAAGATTCCTGAATTTTTCCTCAGGTCTGTGGTGTGGTCCCAAGTAGCTATAATGAATCTCTATTACATTTACAATGAAAATTTTACATTTTTTTTTGTCTATAAACAAAAAGTTAATTACCCTAATGAATTGTCTAAGGTTAGACTGACAACTGCCATTTATTACATTACAGTGTTTTGTTTGGTGCACAAGGAAACAAGAAACATACTACATGGCAGTAGATTTGAATGTAAAGACTGAGCTATCTGATTGTGGGTCTTAAAATGAGCCTCCTCAACAGATTAAAATGACTGCAGCAATTTTGCCTCTTGTTTTGCATAAAAATGCACTTAAATCCTATTTGATAATTTTTTTTTCTCCATTCAGTAGATTTTGCTACCTGTTAGATTGAAGAAAACCTGTTTCAGAACAAAGTCACAAGCGTTTTATCTCTCAGAGAATATTAATGCAAATAATCAACAGTTTTTCTCTTCACAAATTAAAACCTCTCTTTGAAATGCCCTTGAAGTAAGCTACCTAAATGTATGTTTTTGGGAAGTGTTGACCATGTAAGACAGAACAGACATAATATGCCAAAACGTTAATACTGTATCAATACTGTATCACTGTAACATTATTATTATTACTATTACTATTACTATTACTATTACTATTACTATTACTATTACTATTACTATTACTATTATTATTATTATTATTATTATTATTATTATTATTATTATTATTATTATTATTATTATTATTACTATTATTATTATTATTATTTCCTGGTTCCTTAGGTGATTAAAATCTGTTTAATATGCATAAGACAAGACAGGAAACTATCCTGTGCACATACCTGGAAGGTACACATTATTTTCCAAGATTATTAAATGTTTTCTAAAGCAAATCCTAAAGTGAAGAAAGATCTTCTAAATGTACACCGGTGGCATTAAGAGTAGAATTTGGTTTGTTACACAACACATATCAGGTGGCATCTGGATGTGCTGCCTTGACACATCTCATGTGTTCATGCTCAGTACCTGGCTTATTGTCAGCTGAACAGCAGTCATCTATATTATTTATAGTTGTCACACAGGTGAGTAATTTGTACATTCACCAACCTTCCTAATCTCACATGCCACATATCCCTCTCTCAAAACAATGATGCTACTATTCTATTATCTTAAAAAGAAGCATAACTTTCTACTTTTAATACTGTCTCATTTTGTTTGATGGGGGTTTTTTCAGTTAATTCACTGAGAAATGGTATAAAATTGTAGAATTGTTTAGGTTGGAAAAGACCTTTGAGATCATTAAGTCCAGCTATAAACCAGTATTTCCAAGACCCTTACTAAACCATGTCACTAAGAGTCACCTCTACACCTCTTTTAAATTACCTCCAGAGCAGTGACTCATCCATTTCCCAGGGCAGTCTTGCTTGTAAATCCTTAACTGCCTTTTTCTAATGTTGCTTATCATTGCAAATTAAAGCATAGGATGCTTGGGATTTTGTTTTCAAATAGGCTCAAATTGCAGTACAACATGCAGAGTGATTTCAAGTTATTGGAGGACTTCAAATTTTATGGGCACTTCAGTATGGAATTTAAAGCACTCCAATAATTTTCAATCGCTCTGTCTTGCACAAAGCAATTTAAATTTATTGGAAGTGAAATTTGGCAGTGATCAGGGTTCTGGGCATCTCAGCATACATTGGTTTAAAATTAAAAGAGCACTTTAAATTTTTATAAGCACTTCATTTAAAGATCAGGGCTCTGGCCTGGAATGGTGTAATTTAAAGCTGGTAAAGGTTTTCCTACTTGAACTTTAAAAAAAAAAAAAAAAAAAAAAAAAAAATTCGCTTTTTTNAAAAAAAAAAAAAAATTGGCCTCTTTTCAGAATAATCTTATTTTGCTTAACAAGAGATCCAAAATACAATTTAGACAGAAAAGTAAAAACAAAAGCAAACAAGGTACAATCCTGTTAAAGCTATCTCATCCCATTCATTTCAGAGAAAGCTATTGTTCAACTAGAGAAACCAAAACCCAAAGAAATCCAAGCAAAATTAAAAATATAATCAAAATATACACAAAATTATGCTACATAAATAAACCTCAACTATCCTTTTTCCTCTCCTTTTTTTATCTGCACCTAATCTAGAATAATATTGTAAACTTCACAGAACACGTGCAGGTTTTTAGCTCTGCTGGAAGATATTTAGCGCAGTACAGGTATTGACAGCTGTGCAACCCTCCATGTACCTGCAGCCATCCATGTGAGCAGAGAGTCAAACAAATGCTTTCAAGAGAGTGTCCTGTAAGGGGCGAGGTGCCCCGGTGCTGGGGCAGCGCTGGGGCTGTGCCGGGGCTGCCCCGCCAGGCCCCAGGCGCTGCCAGCGGCTCCAGCGGCCCCAGCGCAGGGCACGCCTGAGCCCCTCAGCCCCGGGCGGGCGGGCGAGAGCCCCGGGGAAAGCCTGGCCAAGGGAGGGCAAAACGCTGCCCGGCAGCCGGGGCTGAGCCAGGGGAAGCGGGCGGGAAACAGCGCTGAGAGCCCCGAGGGGAGAGCGGGAGCAGGGACGGAGGGAGGAGAGGCCCGGCAGGGATGGCCCTTGGGCCACGGAGGGACCCCGGCGGGGCAGGAGTTTCCCTGTGGATCCTGAGAGTGTTCCAGGCTGAAGCAGTCAAAAGTGTGAGGAAAAGGAAGGAGCCGCGAAGAGGAGCTGTTATGCACCGGCCGCAGTCCCCCGTTCTTCATCCCTCTTGCGCGGCTCAGCACTGAAGGAGTGAAGAAGGAAGAGGGCAGCAGCACGGGCAGGGGCGTGCAGAGGGGGAAGAGATATTTTTTTCCTATTTGCCTTTGCCTCTCACCATGCAACTTTCTTTTAATTGTCAGTAAATGAATTTTCCAGAAGTGGAATCTGTTTTGCCTGTGATGATAATTGGTAAGGCACCTCCCTGTCTTTATCTCAACCCACAAGCTTTCTAAGTCTTGTTCTTTCTTGTTTTCCACCCCATCCCTTGGAGGCTGGATGTGGGGCGGGTAACTGAACAGATGGATGAGAGTCTGGCTATTGGCCAAAGCTAAATCACGAAAACTGGCTGGTCTAAAGCTACTTCAAAGACTCTTCAGTAAAACAAAGACTTTTACAAATCTGAACTCCAAGGCTAATCCCAAATACCCTAGTACAGAGAGTGCTAATTAGTTCAATTGCTTTATCTAAACTAGAGAACTAAGTCTAAACAGCCACAGTGGTTTATGCTATGAAGAAACTCTTTTTCCATTTCTCAAGGCAAGTGTAGTTTTTTTCTTCCAAGGCTCAGCAATGCACATTACAGGTTTTAGGCCATTTATTAAGACAGCACAGTGAGAATAAAAAATTCTACCCAAATTTTCTCTTTATTTCTATTACCCTAGATGACATGTGATGGGCAGAGTACTTAAAAACTATTCAGGAAAAATCTATGAAGTCAACCTCTTGGCACAAATAAATTATTGTTTCATTATGTATTTTTTATAGGATGCCACTTCAACAAAGGGAGGACCATGGATTTGATACAGATTTTGTAATTATTTTTTTTCTCTTTCTCTTCTAATAAAAGTCAGCCTCAATGCATATTGTCAATGTATATTGTCAGGAGTCATGAATAAACTACCTGGAAAGAGGCCATGCATATGTTTGATTAGAAGGAAATATGATGCTACTAGACATTATTGGGTTCCACAAGACTAACTTCTGGTAACTGAACATTCACAGTCTGGCAGGCACCTTCACAAATGAATCCAGAATGGTTGTTCACGGTAATTTGCTTCCAGTGCTATTCTCAGTAATTTAATTGTAAATGAAATAGTTTTACTGTAAACAGATGCAATATTCTCCCACCCTACTGCCCTGGGAGGCTGAAAAGGTAAAAATATTAATTTTTAACATCTCTATTAACAACAATGCTATACCTACCTACAGATAAACTTTATATCATCACATAATGATAGCTTTGGTTGCTTAGAACCACACAGTAGTCCAGGTTGAAAGGGGCCTCTGAAGATTTTCTAGTGCAACCCCCTGCCCAAGCAATGTCAGCTACAACAGGTTGCTTGGGACTGTGTCCAGCTGAGTTTTGAGTTAATTCAAAACATGCTCACATCCTGTACAAAAAGTTGGCAAGGAATCCTCAGCTGACTTAGGGGGTGGGTAAATAAACCGTTACCTTGATGTTAGATTCATCATTCCCATGAATCCCACCATCACCTTTACCACTACATTGCCATCCATGTCTGAGTTGTCTGTGCTGATCACTGGTGCTCCCAATATGAATGACAACTGCCCAATTCTCCATGGCATTGTAAGTGAGTACACGTGGGCCTCAGTCCCTCCGGGCTGGGCTGTTGTGTTAGAAAACCAGGATTATTCACAAGATGCCATTGCAGTGTCTTCCATTTCCATCCAGGACCTCCCATGCACGTGAACCTCTAGGTTTTGCTGGGGTCATGGGCTCAAACACCAATAGAAGGTCACTTCAGCCTGACAGGTCCGCATACATGTATCCTTAGTGGAAACTGATCTTTTCATTGCATATGGAATCATCAGCTTTAGTGTTTTTTTCAGGGCACAATACTCTGATTTTGGGGCTCCCATAACTTCCCCATAGGTTATTGATGGTAAGAATTGCCAGTGCTTGCTATGTGTCCCGATAGGGTGAGGAGACATCAGTATGCCTTTTAATCAGGCCATTAGTCTGCTCAGTAATCCTATTGACTTGGGGCTACCGCAGCGAATGGAACATCCACTTGCTGCCCGCCTTTTGAGACCAATATTGAATCACTGCGGTAGAAAAGGATCTGGGGGTGTTGGTCGACAGCTGGCTGAGCATGAGCCAGCAGTGCCGAGGTGGCCAAGAAGGCTGATGATATCTTGGCCTGTATCAGCAAGAGTGTGGCCAGCAGGACCAGGGCAGCGATCAACCCCCTGTATTCGGCATTAGCAAGGTTACAACTTGAGTATTGCGTTCAGTTCTTGGCCCCTCACGACACGAGGGACATTGAGATGCTGGATCATGTCCAGAGAAGAGGAATGGAGCTGATGAAGGGTTTGGAATGCAGGTCTTATGAGGCGAGGCTGAAGGAACTGGGATTGTTCAGCCTGGAGAAAAGGACTCTCAGGAGTGATGTTATCATTCTCTACAGCTACCTAAAAGACGTCATAGCCAAGTGGAAGTCAATCCCATATTCAGGTGACAAGTAACAGAACAAAAGGAAATAGCTTCAAGTTACACCAGGGAAAGTTTAGATTAGATATTAAGAATAATTTCTTCACCAAAAGGATTTTCAAGGACTGGAACAGACTGCCTGGGTAAGGGATTGAGTCACTATCTTTGGAAGTGAATGTGGCACCTAGGGACATGGTTTAGTGGTAGACTTGGCTGGGTTGACGATTGGACTTGATCTTAAAGGTCTTTTCCAGTCTTAATGATTATATGATTCCAAATGCCTCTTAAAAACTGACTGTGATGAGGCACTGACCACCTGTCTATGAAGCCTGTTCCAGTGTTTGACTACATTTTCCATACAGAAATACTTCCTAATGTCATCTGTAACTCTCCTGTTGCATCTTTGAAGAATTCCCACGTAAGATTCCTGTCACAAGATATTAAGGAGAAGACGCCAGCACTTCCCTGTCCCCTGCCTCTCCTCAGGAAGCTGTAAAGAGCAATGAGGTCACCCTTCAGCCTCCTTGTCTCAAAGCTAGACCAGTCCAAAGTCCTCAGCCACTCCTCATAGGATATTCCTTCCATCCCTTTCACCGGATTTGTTGTCCTCCTCTGGTTGCGTTCAAAGACCTTAAAATTCTTTGTAGATGTGCCCTCTAAGATAGAAGAAGTATCAATCGTATGGTTCAGGAAGTGACCATTTAAAAGTATGGGAATTTATAGCAGGCTGAAGCTGAGTGGTTTCTTTTTCCCCTACTGAATACCAATGCTGGATTTTTTTTTTTTAGTTACTGAAAAATTGAAAGTATTTTCCCTTAACATATATTAATTCTTACAGTTTACCCATGCCTTCCTGCTCCCATTTTTCCTAGTTAAGAAAATTTCTTCCATTTAGCAACAACAACAAAAAAAAAAAAAAACAAAAAACCCCCAAAGACCCCCAAACGAACAAACAAAAAAACCAAACCAACCAAACAACCAACCAAACAACCAAACAAAACAACCAAACAAAAAAACCCAAACAAACTAAAAAACCAAGACATCCCATTCAGATTTATGAATGATAACAAGTGAATGGTGAGTGAGCAGTGAATAATCCAATTTGGTGATAAACTCTGAGTGTTAGAGTCACGAAGAAAAAGAGATAAGATATTAGCTATTAAACAAGTCACAAAAGCACAACAAAGTTACTTGATTCTTCCCAAGAAAGTTTTCTCCCTGTCTGTTCTTTGGATGACTGAACTCTTTTATTTTTGACTTCACCATTTGTCAAACCTTTCTTTCTAGAATCTACCAGCTTTATCTTCAGTCAGACATGAGGAATACCAGATATGCGTATTTTCTGATCACACGAACAAGGGAATTTAGTCTACTTGGTCTGCTTTTATGCATTTTTATCAAATTAATCACAGCACATAGTGCAGTGACTATATTGTTTGATACAGTGTCTGGATTGCAATCTGTCATACTCAACTTCAATCATGCATCCCATAATCCACTGCAGATATATTAATTTGCAGCTCCTTTGGGCAGCAAGCCATCACTTCCAAGGTCAGTTATTACCCAAGTAAAATCATGAGACCATGATCAGGATGTCATATCACTAACATATAGCTACCACAGAATGTCACAACATTTCTCCTTTCCCTGGATGACATTTAGAGACTATGCAATGAAGTAGACTGAGTCTTGTTAGCAAGAAAGAAGCTCTTCTCTAGTGCAGGCTGGTGATGTAGGTTCATGCAAGTGCCCTTCACTGGGAACAATGCCGTTATGGCCATGTTCAGACAGATAAGCTACAGAGAAGGATCAGTAGGAGGACCTGGTTGCTGCCACTGATTACCTGATTTGTGTCAGAAGCAGGTGAGTCAGCACAGCAGATCTGTCGATTCCCATCCTTTGTGATGGCTGAGGCTTTGAAAGGAGGGAACAGGTGGCAGTGGGTTAGAGAACACATAGGGGCAAACCAAAGGCAGGAAGGTGAAATAAAGCAACTTTCATGGAGGTCTGTGAGATGGACCAATTTGATTTTTTTTAATGCTTTAATGTGTCTAATCAAGTTTAGATTAGCTATTAGGAACAATTTCTTCACCAACAGGATTTTCAAGCACTGGAACAGACTGCCTGGGTAAGGGATTGAGTCATTGTCCTTGGAGGGAGATGTGGCACTTAGGGACATGAGGTGAAGAAATACTCTAGAGGCTATACACGTGCTGCTTCCCTGTCCCTGGAGAGGCTTTGCCTGCTGGCCAATCAGGGCAGAGAAAGCTTTCACAAGTGGGCTGCAAGTGAAGTACAGTTGTAAGGATCTGTTCCAGTGTTCTGTTTCTCTCTCCATCTCTCTTTTTCCTCCTCTGCTCTCTTTTCTATCTCCCTTTGTTAGGAGCAGTTACCCTTCTTTATCAATATACAGTTCTCAGATATAATATTGCCATATTTGCGCTTTATTTTCAGATGAGAAAACTATCAAAATGAGTCCTTCCTGACTTCTACAGCAGGACGGGACAGTCTGTCAAACTCACCTTGTGTTCAGCTGTGCAGTTGCCTGACTACACTAAATCACTGTGTAATGAAAGGGGTGACTTTTCACCCTGATCCTTTTGCATCCCCTGTCTCCATGTAGGTCCAATGTAGATTCAAAATTAACTCTTCCTAGATTTTCCTATGTATGCTTTATCTATATAGCAAACCATGGAGTGAACCTTGCCACAGAATTCTTTTGAAGTCACACTTTCACAAATTTATATTAAAGCCTGTTTTTTGCTGATACCTTTGATGGTGATTTCTTAAATGGCTCAAACCACTAATTCGAAACAAGGGTGGGGAATGGGGGTTGCAGTCAGTTCATAATGCTTTGTCTCTGCTGCTCCTTTCTTCCCACGCTCTTCCCCTGCTCCAGGATGGCATCCCAGCCTTGCAAGACAGTTCTCCATGAACTTTTCCAGTGTGGGTCCTTCCCAAAACTTTCAGTTTTTCAAGAAGTGCTCCAGTGTGAGTCTTTTTTACAGAGCGCAATCCTTCAGGAATGGGCTGTCCCAGCATGGGTCCTGTCAGAAAACTTACTCCATTGAGACCTGTCCATGAGCTATTGCTTTCCTTGGAGCACATCCACCTACTCTGGCATGGGATCCTCCACCAGGCTGCAGGTGGATCTCTGCACCGTCACAGTCCCCCATGGGCTGCAGGGGCGCAGCTGCCTCACCATGGTCTGCACCACAGGCTGCAGGGGAATCTCAGCTTTGGCACCTGGAGCAGTTCCTGCCCCTCCTTCTGCACTGACCTTGGTGTCTGCAAGACTCTTTCACATATTTTCACTCTCCCAGCTGCTGTTAAGAAACATTTTTTTATCCTTTCTTGAATATGGTATCAGAAGGGTGCTAACAATGTCCCCACTTGGCTCAGCTTTGGCCAGAGACAAGGCTATCTTGAAGCCTGCTGGGAATGGCTATTTCATAGAATCATAGAATGTTCCGAGTTGGAAGAGATACACAAGGATCATCGAGTCCAGCTCTGAAGTGAATGGCACATATGGGGAATCTGTCCAACATGAGGGCAGCTTCCGATGTCTTTGCACAGAAGCCACCCCTGCATCCCCTCACCTCTAAACTTTGCCAGATAAACCAAATACAGTAAGGAGCAACAGCAACAAAAAAGGATCTTAAGTGAAATATGGACAGACTGATTGGAAACATCATTAGAGCTACAGAGACAGGCAATAGAAATTCTGGCAGAACAAATGACAAGTTAAAATTATGCTGAACTTTTTTTTAACAAATTTAAAGTGACAAGTCAAACATATGCTATGTCAGAAATATACATACTGTTGCTCAAGGGTTTTTTGTTTTTTTTTTTTCCTACAGTACTGTGCTCCTTCATGGTAATTTTGTTGTCACAATTGACTGTGAATTTATTTTTAAAAATAAAACACAGCCACAAAACCACTCTCTATAATCCTGTACCTTTTCTCTGCTTTTCTCTCATATTCCCTGATCATTTATACCTGTTCTTTCAGGGCCTTTTTCTGCTCATATTTTCATACTGAAAATCTTTCTTGGACATATTCATACCTCCTATTTTATCCTTCTGGGTTTTTTGGTAGATTTCATACCACATGATGAAATAAATCACCATTAGTTCTCTAGGTACCTTACTAATTCACCACTCTGTCAGCACCTGCTCTGATGGGATGTCTGCAATGTTCCAATCTGTTACAGCCTTCAGTACTGTACTATTCTTTAGAGCCATTGCATATTAACTTGAGCAAGTGTTACATGTTTTGGAAATAGTATTGAAGGTGGATAGGGAAGTGAAGGTGGAAATGTGTCGTTTACTAGTACTGGAAGCTTAATCTTGTTCCTGGATGAATATAAATAAACTGCCTACTTACTTTTCAAGACTCTCTACTTACTTTCCATTGATTTATTGTACAGCAAAACTACAGAATAGCATCTTTCATACTTTTAGCCGGTTTTGTTTCCACCATGCATACACTGGGAGTCTTCTTTTCCAGAGCAAATGGCTGAAGATGCTGCCTAAGTATGACCTCCAAAGTTTAAAATTGGCCTTCTCTTGCAAGAGTTATCATTATATCAGTGGTTATTGAATGACTCCACAAATCCTTGAAGATATAATTGCAACAAAATTTATATGCCACTTCTCCTGTATGACTACTTTATGAATTTTACACTTTGATTGTACGTGCTCATAAAGTGCTGACTACATAGATTTTAGGTTATTTAATAGACGTAAGGTTTCTGAGGGACAGGAGAAGATTTCTTCTATAATATATTCTCCCTCTGCCTCAGACAATCTAATTTTGGTTTTGCTTTTTAAACCTTACTCACCTCCCAGCTGATTATTCTGCACATTTATTAAGTTACATGGGGGAAAAAAAAAAAACACTAAAAACTTGCTTCATTCACTTTGAGCTCTTTAGATTTTGTTTTTATCAGATGCACTTTAAGAGCTTAGGTGAATGTCCTGTTTGCTTGTTTCAGTTCCTTTGAGTATGTTATTTTGTTGTGAAATATTTCCTATCTGGCTTGTATGCCAGCTCTTAGCCTGACAAGATTTAGAACAGTTGATATACTGCTTAATTAAACTCCATTTTCCAAAATATGGTTCATAATGAAAATACTGACAGGCACTTAAATATAGTTACATTAGCCAATAAAATGCTAAAGTATATTCATTTTAAAATATTCAATGAAACATGACCTACTGTCAGATAATTCATGGTTACTGGAAAATCTAATTATGTCAAATAATGATTGTGTTCAATTCGAAGTTTTACTTGTGTACAGAGTATAACACATCCTCCACATACCCTACTCTCTTTTCCCCAAACTAGATAGATTATTACAAAGCACTGGATGACTCAGTTACTTGGAATCAAAATTTAATGGAAGTTAAGACTGAAAAGAATACATAAACATTAGATACTGAATCCTGTGAGATGGATACAAATCAAACACTGAACAGCCCCCCCACACTTCTTCTCACTCACCCTAGCATTTTCAGATACCCTAATACTGTGGAAAATCTGGAAACAAAAGGGATTTAAGAACAGCTGCACACTGCTTTGTAACGTGTATTGGATTTAGATTCCCAAATCTTATTTTCCAAATATGATTTAAGAGTCCAAATTACTACAGTCTCTATGCAGATCTTTCTTTTTTGCTGTCACAGAGCCACCTGAAAGGAAAAAAAAGGAAACAGAAAAATAATTTTAAAATACACAATTCTTCCACTTGCACAAAACTCTTCACTAATCTGCCCCCTTCATATATAAAGCACCCCATGCACATTCAGGCTCCCCATTCAGGCACCCCACGCACATTCAAAGACAGAGGCCGAGGTGTGTGCTTTCAGCCACTACCACCTTGCTACTTAGGCCCCTGGTATTCTACAACTTGTGATGCATCCCCTTCCTGCAGTTTGGCCATTTTTAACTTGACCATTCAGGTTGAATTCCATTTATTTCCTTCCTTGAAAAGGGCAAGAGGTGAAAGGAAAGAGGGTTTAAGAGCATCTTTTTTCACAACTTTAAATGTAAAGCTATATTTTAATATAAAACCTTAGTTCTAGTAATAAATGTAGTGATTTGTAGTAGTATTTATGGGCAACGTAAGACACTCCTCCGCTCCCCACTGCCTGTCACTGAGATCCCCCTAAGCTAGGGACTGAAATGACAAATGGCCCAAAAGCTACTCCTGATAAGCCTTATTTTATTAATATTTTCTGGGATGAATCCCTTCTCAGGAAGATGATAAAATTGGAGCAAAGATAGCTAATACCTGAACTACTGAAAGGTATCTTTCATCAGGTAAAACCACTTGATCAAACATTATTTTATGACCTAGACAGAATAAAAATGAAACTTTTGCTTTATAACTGTCTTCAAAATTCCAGAAGTTTTGTCTCCACTGTAGTGAACAGATACTGAGAAATACCTAAACAAGACCAATAGATGTAAGGACTTAGATTTAAATATCTCTGATATTTCTTTTTAGTTTATCCACCAAATCCATTTTTGAATTACACTTTAGCCAGTACAATTGTATCATTTGAGAATACAACAAAATTATTTTTAAAATTCTGGTTTCACCTTTAACCTGAAATTAGGTTTTCATTGTAAAAATACAGCACAGAAATCACACAATACCATGTTGGGGAATACAGAAAGTTTACTGATTAGAACAGACATAAGGAGGACAAGGATTAGATGGTCCTGCCTAATGAACAAGGTCAGGAACTGGGATTGGGAAGAAACTCATGTCGTAAATTAACACACTGGTGGCAAGCTAGAGTCAGAAGATGAGATTACAAGTCTGAAACATTTATCAGACAGAAAATGACAGTTCTAAAGAAGATTTTTTTCTCAAATACAATTATGGTCACACCTGCAAATTCTGTGGCTAAGATTCCCTGTGTGAGGCTGAGGATATAATTCTGCTGACAACACCTATATTCCCAACATGGCTGCAAGAAGAACAAGAAGAACAGCTCTGCCAACTTTGAGTCACAATTTAATCATCTCTCACATTGTTTAAATTATGGTTTTGTTATTAAAAGCTCTACACTATGTCTAAGATGCAAAATTCACACAGCAATTACATCAATGTGCTCATAGGTTTTCCTATTCTGCCCAGTGGATAGCTGTGTTAGATACAGATTTCAAGTACATAGGCTTTCTCCCTCTGCCAAATTATGGTAGTGTCTTAGAAGACATAAAACAATGTATTAGTAAAGTTTTCCCTGTTAAGTTGTATTTGATTTTGACACAGAGCAGTACCAAGTTCAAAAATGTGAAAAAAAGTTGTTATTTTTGATGAAACCTCATGATAGATGAAAATTCTAACAAAACTCCATCTAAATTGATGGTAAACAATAATAATTTCTAATAAATAAATATTAATAAGAATATTAGTACAATTATTGTATCTGATATGTTTTCTGTCTCTACTTGAAACAGGAAAGAATTCCTATTGACATAAGAGGAATCATATTCAAATGCAGTTATTTATTATTCCCTAGTGCTAAAAAGCTTTGTTTACTCTTCGGAATATTTGGTAATTATTCCAATATATTGTTTTGCTGTCACATCACAGTGTTCTTTGCAAGTAGGATTCAACCCTTTGTGACTTTAAAGTTTGCATGATTGGTCATATATATTCCATCATAGCACTGACAAATATATTCACTTTACAAAAGTGGAACGCAAAATATTTCTGTTTCAGCTAATGTGTTATTCCTTGAAGTTCAGCATCTGTATGAAATGTGACTTAGGTGACTGTGTCCTGCCTTCATGTGTCACAGATGACAGCTACTTTTGAACTCATTGCTCAATCTCAACAGGATTTGACAGAAAAATGTGAAGACAGAGAAATGTGAAGCCCTTATCCTGCTTATGGAAACTGACAGCTGAGTGAAATGGAGAGGCTTAAATTAATTTTGCAGGCTGGAGAAGGCAAGTAGAATTCAGTACCTAAACCTGGTCACTTTAGAAAGCCATACTGTGATTACCTGTCAGCTACCCAGTCAGCACAAGGGTGCAACTAAACAAACCACAGCAAATGACTACTTTTAGCCAGCAAAATATGTAGACTATATAAGAAGATATATAAAAATATCAGGTAAAGCATGGCTTGGCAAAAATTCCTTACGGGAGAAAAAATCAGTCATTTTAGCTTAACTATTTCTGGAAATATTTTTCTCTCTCTTCATCCCCCTACCATCCTTTTCTTCCTTCCTTCAGCAGCCAAAATTCTGAGAACAGAATTAGCTCATTTTGTGTTAATTTTTGCGCATCATCTTTATATCTTTATATCTTTATATGCAGTACATACTGTAGATAGTGGGAGGAAAAAAAAAAATGTTTCATTCTTGACCCTGTCCTCAAATGCATCTCTAACTTTTCACAGTGCAGACCTGTTGACCAAAAAGACATTAGTTCTGTAATCATGTAACACAGTAGAACTGGTGTGAATAAGACAGGAGACATAACCTTTGCCAGCAATGATGCCATAGGAAAGGAATTAGTATGATTTTATTATAGAGTACTCTTCCAGTGGAATATTTGACTTTAGTTTCTTAATGAAGCTTTAATAGGTTTCTGTTTTTAGACTAATAGCTGTGCACTTACAGCCACTCAAAAAAATTATTTATGCCTTTTATATTGAGAGAATGTCTAGAGGGGATATGGATTTATGCCTACTATGCCTGTGATAGAAAGATGGACCCCCAGGAGTAGAGATCATAATATAAGACTAAATGAAATATGTGGTTCAGCAAGAAGCCATCAGTGGAGGTGCTGGGCTTGGCACTTTGTATGATGTGGTCTAACAGACTGGGTACAATTTTTAAATAGCTTTACCCGTAAGAATCTCAGACATGCAACAGAAACAGCCCTGGTACTGTGAAGAAATACCTTTCATGAACAGCAAAAAATTAATGGAGCAGTTCAGAGGCAACCAGGTTTAGTTATGATGAACACCTCTATGAATGTTCTGATGTCTGGTAAGAACCAGAGTCCTGCACAATTTCTGCTGCTGGGATGTTGCAGAGTCTCTCTTTGTTCTATCTGCCCATTTTCACAAAGTATTTATTGACACTTGTAGGTTTTATTTAAATTTGCTTGAAAGTGGTTAGTGGGTCCAAGTGGTTAATCTGGAATAAAAAAGGGGGATGACAAATGAGAGACAGTGCTATTATGTATGCTTCATACCTTTAAGAAACCACGTTAAAGAACTTAATATTGATATTTTAAGGTAATAAATTAAGATATATGTATCTTTACTAAACTGAGATAGAATATACCTTACTATGTCCTTTAAGTAACACTAAGAGATGATCTCCCTAGGAATGTCTGTCCTTTACTGAATAACCCCTTCAATTCAGTTTTGTGGCAACAGTTATAAAACATCTTTTGAATATTATCCAATAAATGCTCAGCTGAGACTCAAAATAAGCAAGAGGAAAGTATTCACAGTTATTTCCCTTGACCTTAAAAATCAGTTATGGTGACACATCCCCCATCCCTTCTCTGAGTCAGAGAATTTCTTCTTCTTTAGTGAGTCTGTCTCTGTAGTGGAAGAACTCTTAGAAAGTACAAGTTTATCGTCATCTGCTGCTAAAGGCCTCTCAGTCTGCTAGTTAAACTAGTAGACTAAGTCTCAGTCTAAAGTTAAGACTAGTTAACTTTAAGCACAGCCTTAAAGGATTTGCTGAATAAGAGTGGACCTACATGAACAATTATATTTAGGACATGATCATATGCTTGGGTGACTTCAGCTCTGAATGCAATGCTGTAAGGGTATGAAAAGACATTGTCTGCCCACAGAGTTGAAAGATTAGCCCATCTGTATACTGACATTGTTAGCCCTGAAAAGCTATTTTACACAACTACTGAGCTGATAATGTTCTATATGTGTATTTGCTATATATATGTCTGCATATATATCTATCTAAACATATAATATCATTATACAGTCAGAAATGCGAGAGATACCAGAGGCTTTGAAATGCAAGAATAGAAAAGGTAGCTTGATTCAAGTTCTACAGATACACCAAAATAGATATGTGGGATATCATTATGAAACAAAGTGATCAAGCTACCATCTGAAAATGTCACCCCCAACAAAAATAAATCTGCTCTGTAATTGACTATATTTAGATGAATTATGTAAAATCATAAGCAAAATGCTAAGTAGTCCTTTATAGTATCTTGAGCTGAGATTATTTATAACTCATTAAGAGTTTTATGGTAAATGGGTATGTGTTTTTTTTTTTTCTTCCTTAATCATCCTGGTGAAGCAAAGTACTGTGAAGGTCTTACAGGACCTTCAAGGCCAGAAAAGTCAAGCATATGCATTCATCATAGTATATCTGTATATAGTCTCACACTTTTCAGTCTGAAACATTTCCCTGCCAAAGGGTTGCAAATGTAAGTGGAATTTCACAATCTATCTCTTCTGTGCTTACTCAGCTGCCCTTAATATAAAATAGTTGGTCAGGAAAAATCAATGGCTTCCAGAAGTATCAGGATACACATAATTAATGTTATAAATAACTGTTGAAACTATACCTGAAATAGTGGCAAAAAGTGTCTCTTGATGGGATTTGCTGCAATTGTCAAAGACTTTCAACTGTGCTTAGCATTCATTCTTGCAATGGATTTAATTTTAGTCTTATGATGTACCAATTGCAACAAGAATACAAGAATGAATTCATTGTATGATTATCAATATTTTTCTCAACAAACCTGTGCTCACAAAAAAAAAAAACAACCAAAAAACAAAAAAACCAACAAAAAAACCACAACCATAGAACAGCCTGAGGTCTCCCTGATCTTTAAACTAATCAAGTCACTCTTTCGTGAAGCTTGCTGACCTTAAAGTCAGCTAAAGCCAAATATCCTGACATCTGCATGTCCAGTCATTAAATTGGGACTGGATAGGAAACACATTTTGATCACTGCTGGTCTTCAATGAACAGTATACAGAGGTATAAATTGAAGGGTCATGTGTACCCTTGCCAGTTCTTACTGCTCTTCAGTGACACTCAGAGGCCAACATTTAACTACATTATTAACAGAAGACTTTCTTCTTCATCTACAAAAAAAATAATAATAATGCAAGTCCAGCAGTTGTGTTCTTTGTGGTTGGAATATGAGCTGTACAACAGTAAACATTATTTAGACAGCACTTAATATGACTTGTTTAACTTTCTATTTCTCCTCTATTCATCCTCCATTTATAACTTACTGTGAAGGCATGGAATACATGGCATATATATATGACTGCTTCTAAGATCCTACTAGCCAGCTACACAATTTCCAGCTATTAAGAAAATATCAGAACTTTACTGAGGAAGAAGTTGTATACTTACTGAAAAAGTTATTAGTATACGCTGTGATGGGACAAGTAATATTTTCCTCTCATTTCTTGCCTCCCAGGATGATTATTGCATTCTAACCACTTCGAGTCTTGATAGCGAATATTTTAACTCACAATTCCTTTTCAGAAGTATTAAACTGTATATCTATGACAAAATATACTTTTCCTCTGGCTCAACATTTTATAGAAGAAGTTGGGTAAGGAGAAGAGAGAAAACAAATCAACTTGTGAATTTTCATAAGTGCATCAGAACAAAGAAAAATGTTTCAGCGTATGCATTTCTGAGCTAAAATTAAAAATGAAAAAAAATGAAATAAAGTCAGCTTGCTGAGAAAGTAAAACATCTTTTATCTGGACTTCAGAAAATTCTATTTTAAGCTTTGGCAGTGAATGAGGCAGACCAGGCACATGTGGCACCCCATCCTTAGGGGGAAAGTAGCACCCAAGCTTTGTAACTGCCTGCAGTTAAAAAGGAATGGCAAAAGTCAGAGGGTACACAAAAACATACAAAGTTTTGTTAGGAAATTATACACTTTGCATGGAAATTGGTATAAGTTAGTCCCTTATCTTGTAGTATAAACTAAATGACAGCAGATTTGTAGTAAAGGGTAGGGCGAAACAGAGACAGATTGAAGAGAGGGAGAAAGGAAGACAGGAAGAAAAGAAGATCACTACTCCTGGCTCCAGTGTCGATCCAGATGGTGGGGTGTGCAGGGTCCTGGGGGGACTGCCCAAGTTTCATGAGGGTACCTTTTTGTAGACAAGCTTTCCCTGCCCTGGAGCCTTTTTGTAGACAAGCTTTCCCTGCCCTGGAGCTAAGTTTCTCATTTTCTATGCAAATTAATTATGTGCAATTCATTCTCCTAAACCTATCTGGAAATGGGTTGAAGACTTCAGGGGTTTTCGGTGGTCTCGATCCCCCTCTATTGGGTCAGCATTTGGTCGCTAGCCCATGGCTGCTCCTTGACCTCATTGCTGCACTTGTGCTGTATTGTGTTGTCCTTATCTCCAGGAGCCAGAATGAGGATATATGTCCCAGAAAAGTGCTGCCCTATCTCTGTAGCCCCCATCTTCAGCCACATTCTGTTCTTTCTCAGTGTAGTCTCACCACCAAACCTCCGCTGTCTCCATGGCTACTCTCCTATCGGTGTTTGAGAGGTACACATCAGCCCCTTATCTTCTGGGTTTCTACAGCGTGTCAGTCCACATGTCCCATATCCCCGTTATTTTCATATGAAATGTATTTCCACTCCTTTAAAGTTATGCAGTGACACTGAATGTTTTCCATTGCTTTTGCGGTATTTTGTATACTGCACTTCAGTACAAAGGAGAAGACCATAAGCAGGATGTGAGAACTTTAGGTCTAAATCCCTACCCCACTGAAAGCGTGAAAAAACTGCAGATACAATAGCAAAAACCTTTACAAATCTAACAGCTGTCTCAGCTTGGAGTGGGAAAGTGCCATCAGACTCCAAACCCAGCAATGATTTGCACATGCTGCAGCCTCCAGCAATTCATTGAAGCAATTAATTTCATTCTGAAATAAAATAAACCATTTATTAAACTGTCACTGTAGAGGCAGATTAAAACAAAAATCTAATCTTGCCTCTGTTGATAGAAGTTTTACTTAAATAAAATATTGTCAGTTAAGACATTTCACTGTGTGGAATTCATGCAAATATAATCCACCACTCATTTGCACCTGGAGCATTATTATTCTTAATTATTCTTTTGTACAGCAAGGTCTGTTGTAGCATACCGTTGGAGATGCCAGCCCTTAAACTCATTGAATTAAGATAATCCTCCCACTCATTTGCACTTTAACTTTTTGATACCAGCTATTCATTTATTAGAGAAATCACTTGGCAATAGAGCTCTTATTTCCGAGCATCTCTAACTTACACATCTTTATTTAACAACTCAGATTTAGTCATAAATGAACTTCCATATGGTATTAGTAATATGTCGGTACTCAAAAAATAAAGAATGCTAATGTAGAAACATCAAGAACTATTTGAATTGAGTACTTCTAAATCTTGACCCTCTGTAGCCTGTGTTTTAAGAGCACCACACTTATAACACTGGACTGAGCCAACATCGGATGATGAAGAATGGCTGACCTCTGGCTCCTTCTAGCAAGCTCAGAACTGAACAGATAATAGACAGAGAATATTTCAGAGTCGGAAGGAAGGAAGGAAGGAAGGAAGGAAGGAAGGAAGGAAGGAAGGAA
>VZRN01002465.1:76359-89335 GCA_013397935.1 Dasyornis broadbenti | reverse complement strand
GGAAGGAAGGAAGGAAGGAAGGAAGGAAGGAAGGAAGGAAGGAAGGAAGGAAGGCGCGGAAGGAATTATTATTGATGATTTTGCAGATCTCATCTGTTCTGTTTGGAGAAATTAAGTGTGATGCAGTCCCAGCAGGTGTGTATGCTTGTGTGTGTGTGTAAGAAGGATTCAAAATAAGGTAGAAGGACATTTGCATTATTACACATTCATCTAGATTGTTTCCAAGCTCTTTTCAAGTGTGCTGTTCCCATGGGCTATTTCCCAGATTGCAGCTCTCCGAGGGGTCTCTGCCAGGAATCCACCCAAAACAAATAAAGGAAAGTTATAAAAAAGTTATCAAATTTGAGTATGTTTGATTACTGTTCAGACTTGAACCCCTGAAAATGAAGTTAATTACTACAAAAACTGCCTCCTTCTTCCCAAGAATCAACACTGAATTCCTTGATCTTACTTCCCTCCTATTCTAGTATTGTGGCAGTATTTTCAGAGTGCGTGTAGCACCAGCTGATAGACTGTAATGAGATTTTTAACATTCTGGCACATAAGAACAGATAAAGTGCTGATGACATTGTAGGTTTTCAAATACTGCCAACACTATAACAATATTCTCAAGTTAAAAGGTTCATAAAGTGTGAGCCACTGTAGACGCACTCAGTTGAGTCCTCACCACAGACATAATAATCATTCACACTTTTAATGTGAGACTTGCTAAACACCAGGGATATCTTGTGATGCACCATTGGGGTGGCCTCGACTCTTCAGTTTAACAGGTTATACTCTTCATCTTGAAGAGTGCCAGGCACCTGAGATTCACACTGATTTCACTGGTAGAGAGAACAAAAAAGGTGCTTGGCTACTTCTTACATTAGGTCAGGTTCTGAAAGCTTGTGTTAGCCATTAGAACACTCTGAAAAACAAATTTACAAAGATTTGGTATAATTTTAATGAAGATGTTATCTTGGCCTGTAGGTCTTCCTACTTAGCAAACTCATCCAGTAATCAGCACAAAATTAACAATAAAAAATCCCAAAGTACAAATAAGCAGACAACCTGTCTTGTCTGAATAATTTCAAATTATTTCACTTTCCCTTATCCTTTTGGTAAGGGTTTAAGACAGATGAAAATCCAGACAGTCAGCATTACTCCTTTCAAAATTATATTGGACGCGATAAACACCTTAGAAACCTACTTAGCCCAATGCAAATCAAGACATAGTGTTTAAAATTGACTTAAAGATGAAATTAGAATATACTGGGGGGAGCAATATTGTTAATTCTTCAAACAATGTTTCAGGTTTCGGGCAGTGGCATAACTTCTGTTATGCAGAAGCCTAAAAAGTCTGAAGGTTTTGGTATACTATTTTCCTAAGCCACTATTTGCTGTAAGGTTTGCCAATTAAAGATGGAATCCAGTGAAACACAGGCAGGCTGTTCAGGTGGCATTGTTTTTGAGTAATGTTTTTAAATACCAGTGGAGCCTAGATTTTCAATTGGTATATCTAAGGTAGTTCTCTTTCCTCCATCATTCTTCCAGGTATAACAGGTATGGCCAGGAGTTCATATTTTTCCCATGACCAGTGAGCACTGGGAAGCAGAAGCTAGGTAAAGCTAAGGAGACTGGAAAGGAAAAAAATTACTATTACTTGTTTACCCCTTCTAGAGTCAGCAGATCCTGATTATTTTTGTTCTGAGCCTTTTCCTGCTTCCAGATAATGTATTTTCTGAAATTTAAGCTCCTCTTGGGGTTTGAATCTGTACGTTCTACACAGTGTAGGGTTTGCTTCAGTCAAAGGTAACAATGCATTTTACAGACTTCTAGAGTAAACTGTAATTTAAAATACATATCTAGCACTGCAATTTCAGCTAGAAGTCTGAAATGTCAGATACATGCTCCTCTTAGATGCCCTAGGTTGGCCTTGTGGCATTGTGATTTCAGGTTCACAGTTGCCTAAAGGGCTGTCCCCCTCCTCTGGAGGTCATCTGGACTAACCTACTTGTTCAAGGAGGGCCACATAGAGCAAGTTGCCCAGGGCCATGTCCAAATAACTTTTGTCGACCTCTTTGTGTGGCCTATGCCAGTGCTTAGTTATCCTCACAGTGAAAAATTGTTTCCTGCTGTTCAGAAGGAACCTCCTGCATTTCAGTTTGTGCCCATTGCCTCTGGTCCTGTCACTGGACATCACCGAGAAGAACCAGCTCCCTTTTCTTCACACCCTCCCTGCAGGTATTTGCAGACATTGATGATATTCCCCTGAACTTGCTCTTTTCCAAGCTAAGTAGTGTGACAGGGTGTTCCATCTCCATCTCTCACCCACAAAGCTGATGCATAGATAGCCCAGGCCAAGTCAACGACCGAGTCAACGTCCCTGCAAGAGATTATCTCTTGGCACCTGAGAGCCTGAATCCTGACCAAGGAATCAACATCTTGGTNCTCTGAAGCGTGGAGGAGCCTCTCCCCAGGTCTGGATGCAGGCCTGTGGTTACTTCCTCGAGGATTGAGTGAAAGGATCCTAATGTATGTTCCATCACCAAATTGGAGTGGGTAAGATATATTGGTTTCCTAAATTGTATTACTTCTTTGCTAGCTGTAACAATAAGTACCTCAATTCACGCTGTATTATCTACTAGTAGGTTTGTGGGGTTTTTTTCTCTTTTGTTTCTATTTCATTTTGTGTAGTATATAGTTTGTTTAGTTCCTTACATTGTTGTTTTCTTGTGTCTAATAAACAGTAATTCATTTTATATTAGACCTAATTGACCCATTATTAATGAACTTGTGAACAAGACTGGGTTTTGGGGTGCGGGCACCCCAATAAATGTTGCTGCCTGCTGCCAAAGGCCTAGGCAAAAGGCAGATTTAACTCAACCCCCGTCTCCACTTTGTAACAAGTAGTTTCAGACTGCCTCTTCCTGCTTCATTATTTTACACTTCCATTTAAGTGGTTAGGTGTAGGAACTGAGCCAGTTTCAGACAAAGCTCTATGCAAATAAAACCTCAATGCAAAAAGCAAGACATCTTTTATAAATGAAATAAAATTAATACAAGTTTTGGTAGGTCCTTAATGTTTCATAATTAACTTGGTGACACTTTAGTTCTTTCTGAAGGACAGGTGCTGAGACTGCATTTGAATAATAAAAAAAAAAAAAATCATCCTACAAATAGAAAACTGCACAATTGAAAGCTGTAAGCATTTGGAAAAATTATCTCATATACTTCAGAATACATTAGAGTCCTAAATTATACTTGGTTTTGGTATTTAGACAGAAAAACAAGAGTGTTGGAACTAATGATAAACAGACCTAAAATCACATTTGGATTAAATTCACCAAGATGCAGGAATGCATATTTTCTAATTTTCATTATTTTTCTTTTCCCCTCAGTCCTCAAAAGGAAAGCTATTGTTTTAAGTAGAAACCAAGATTTGCAGAATATGTTGTTATCCAGAGGAACAAAGGAGTCTTCTGAAGGCTACAAGGAAGACCCCCTTGCATAGAATCTCTGGATTTGTTTTTCTCTCAGAAAAACATGAATGCAAAGAATATTTGGGATTTTGAGGGGACCTCTCTAACACAGTTTTCAATTCAGTCAATTTGTAAATGTTTTTATCATAATATGGATTAAAAGATGAGAATCAGAAAACCCCACACTTCCTGCTAATTTAAAGATGACATTTTCTTTTTTACTCTGTGGCATGTACACACACAAAAACCTCAGACTTTCAGTATTTGTTGCTCTGAGACTTTTTAAAAATATGAACAGGATTAAAAATTCAACACAGACTTCAGACAGGTGGATTGAATGTACAGGGAA
Source organism: Dasyornis broadbenti (assembly GCA_013397935.1). Lineage (NCBI taxonomy): Eukaryota > Metazoa > Chordata > Aves > Passeriformes > Dasyornithidae > Dasyornis > Dasyornis broadbenti. The sequence goes on along the minus strand of VZRN01002465.1, from coordinate 85,525 downwards.
AAATCCTGGGATAACTCCACTGAAATAACTGGAAGTATTCCAGGACAAAGGAACAGTCATAACTCAGCAAGTATTTTCTGTGAGGTAAATGTTTGTGGGTAAATGAATGTGTGTTTCATTTCCACAGTAAACATAACTGAACTCATTTTCGTAGGGCAATTAATTTTGAAAAGCTATAAATAACCAGTACTGCATTTTGTTATATATTCTGAGAGACAGTTCAAGAACAGAAAAGAGTTCTCAAAGCAAACAAATAACAGCAAAAAACAAATAACAGCAAACAAATAACTTTCTATTCACTAAGAATTGCATTTTTTTCTTAACAACATATAGGCTTTTGTAAGTTACAGTACATCACAGGTATTTGCCTCAGTAACCAGTCTTAACTAGTTGGAATTGCATGGGTGCTATGGATCTGTGTGACCCATTTGCTGTAAGGCCCAAGGAACACAGATTGATGAAGCAGCAAACTTTACGCACGCAAAGAAGTGCAATCCCTGTGTAGGAATGAGCTCAGTCACCTTTTACAATTCTGCCACGTGGAAAGGGTCACAGGACAAGCAAGCTAAAAGCAGAATTCAAAACCACCTCCACCCAATCCTGTATGGCAACAAAAGAGCAAAGGCTTGTTTTGCCTGCAGCTAATTAAAATGGCCATTTATGGGAAGGTATTGTGGACATATGTATTTATGATAAAGGCTATCCTCAGTTTGAGTTGAGCCACAGGATTGTTATAAAAGGACATGAAAGGGGGGGAAAGACACTTTTCTATGTCCTCTGTATTTGAAATGCAGTTCATAAGACTTCTTGTAAATTTGTTTTGTTTCAAGATGGATTTAATACAAAAACTTTAAGAAAATATCAATGATGATGCGTCTTTCACAGAAACAACAGATGTGTCTCCAATGGAGTACCTGAGCTTTGAGATCTTTATCACAGAATGATGCTCTGCAATTCATCTGCTCCCAGCCTCCTCACATTTCAGTCTGGTGGATGTTACCTCAGGGTTTTCAACCACCTTACCTACTGATAAAAGGCATCCCAAAAATTATGATACTTGAAACATTAATTTAGAAAATCTAATTTAAATGTGTATTTTGGTTTATGTTTTAGTTCATATCCTTTCTGTAAGAAGAAATATGACTGGTATGTTTCTTGGAAGCATTATTTTAATTAGAGTTAAGGCCAAGTGATAATTAACAGGCTTGAACAAAAAAAACCTCATACAGCAGATTTAGCTACTTATTTTTTTTAAGAAATAGTGAATATTTTGTGTGAGACATAAACATATAAGATTTAGATTCAAAATTTTTTTGACTTTTCAGGACTACTAGATTCTGAATCCTGTTCTTGTTGGTTTTAAATAGTCTTATCAGAAATTTACAGTGCATTTTTCAGTAGATTTTTTTTAAACTTTACCTATTCACATTCCTGAATAGAGTGGCTTATCATTAAGGCTGCCAAAAGTGTATCTGGTGCAAATAGAGTATTCTAACTGCACAGGTTCATCTTTTGATGTCCTTCTTTTCATAACTGATACATCACTGCTCAGGAATAATTTTTCTGTTTTCTTGGATGTTGACCTGAACTTTTATGCCATCAATTTTCTCCACACTTAGTTAGTCCCAGGATAGCCATTTAGTTCAAGAATCAAAATTAAATAATAAAGGTTGCTGATGACACCAAGCTGTGTGGTAAGGATGCCATGCAGAGAGACTTTGACAAGTTTGAGAGATGAGCCTGTGCAAACCTCATGAAGTTCAGCAAGACCAAGTGCAAGGTCCTGCACATCGATCAAGGCAATCTCAAGCACAAATTCTGTCTGGATGGAGAAGGGATTGAGAGCAACCCTGAGGAGAAGGACTTGGGGCTGTTGCTAGATGAGAAGCTTGACATGACCTATCAGTGCACACTCGCATCCCAGAGAGCCAACTCTGTCTTGGGCTGCATCAAAAGAAGGATGATCAGTGGCCCTAGGGAGGTGATTCTTGCCCTGTACTACACTTTCCTGAGATGCTGACTGGGGTACTGAATCCAGCCCTGGGGCCCCCACCCCAAGAAGGATGTGCACCCGTTGGAGTGGGTCCAGAGGAGGGTCATTAAGATGATCAGAAGGATGGAGTACGTCTCCTCTGAAGACAGGCTGAGAGAGTTGGGGTTGTTCAGCCTGAAGAAGAGAAGGCTCTGGAGAGACCCTAAAACAATTTCCAGTACCTAAAGGAGGCTACAAGAGAGATGGAGAATGACAGGGCATGGAGTGACGGGACAAAGCGGAACGGTTTTAAACTGAAAGAGGGTAGTTTTAGATTAGATATAAGAAAAAAATTCTTAAATATGAGAGTGTTGATGCATTGGAACAGGTTGCCCGAGAAGTTGTGGATGCCCCGTTCCTGGAAGTGGTCAAGACCAGGTTAGATGGGGCTCTCAGCAACCTGGTCCATGGAAAGTGTCCCTGCCCATGGCACAGGGATTGGATCCAGATAACCTTTGAGGCCCCTTCCAACCCAAACTTTTCTGTGATTCTCTGATTATATAAATGTCCACCCCATTATATAGATAACATACATTATACAGTCAGCCACTTGTTCTTTATTTGCAGATCTTCCTATTAAAAACCATTTCACAATGCACTCTAACTCCTAATTTGTATGTCTAAAAGCACCTTTCATGGAAAACATTGATCACATTTTCAGTAAAAGGGATATTTCAACTATGTAATCTTTTATTGTAACAAGCCAGTGGTGGTGCTGATTCTTGCTTTATCTAGGAAATAACTATTTGCATATTTTTCATTGATCACAGAGGTCCCTATGTACATTAGGAACCTGAAGAATTTTGGCATCATGACTATTTTCTATTGTTATTGTTTGACACTTCTATTCCTCCTAGAACATTCCTTACATCACTTTGATGCTGGTGAATATACACATTGTATAATGCATTGTATGAAAGTATTACATCTTAATTGATTTTAAATTATGTTATTTGTAGCATAGCAAATAAGAAAGCTTGATTGTGGAAGTAATAAAATGTATAATAAAGAGAATTTAGTCTGGAACTGGATGCTTGGGCACAGTGATGACAGTTTTGAATCTATTAGACTATGAGAGTCATAGTGTTTTACATCTGTAATTACATTCAGATGCTAAAAAAAACAACAAAAAGCATGCAGGGAGGAAAAAAGAAAGGATTGAAGAACCTGACATCTGCAGAGGGTGAGAAAGAATCTACAGAGACTTGTGTTTCTGTCAGAAAAGAATTATTGCATGACAGTAGACCATAAACTGCAAGGTAAGAACCTTTACATTTTTCAGTAACTAAAACCACAGTTGTGTCTATTTCTGATACTCAGAGCCAGACTTTCCTGTCACCAAGTATTTTCTCTGAACATATGTCAAGTGCTGCTGAAGGTATCAGCATAGCAGACTGAAAAGATCTGCTTTGAAACAAAAGCATCAAGTGTCTTATTCTTTGTAAACAATATCACAACAAGCCTCCTACTTTTAACTCACAAAAAGGTATGGCAACTTTTGTAAGACAGGATAGGAAATCCATCATTTATGAAAGATACAGAATTAAAAGGAGATTGTATTTTGAACCTCTTTTTGGTTTTTTTGCAGAATATACACGATCATGTTTATTCTGATTTTTATACACTCAATTATTTTCAATTTCCGGAAATTTAAAATTTTGAACTTGGCCAAAGTATTAGTTTATATGTTAGTTAACTGTTTAAGTTATGCAAAAATATTACAAAAACCACAAATTACAGCTATTTTCATTATTTTGTCTTTACTTTTACTGATTAACTACAATGTAGTGATAATGGCAATAATAATAATAATAATAATAATAATAATAATAATAATAATAATAACAACAACAACAATAATAACACATCCAAGCACCAGATGCCCTGTGTGTGAACTGTTTCAACCTTTTGTGTTTTACCATTCTCCAATCATTATCAGTTCAGGTGATCTGTGAAAACTTTATGTAATGAACTCTAGTTCACATAAGAACACAGACTTTCAGGATACTGAGCACAAGGAACTCTAGACAAACTATTTTAGATCTGTGTGGACAACCTTGCACCCAGTGCCATTTTTCCCATTCAGCCTTAGGCAAAATAGCTCATTCATGTAAATTAACAGGGTAGTCTCCAAACCTTTGCAGGCACTCGGTGAAGAGAAACATTGAGCCTGCCAAGAGGCAGTTCACAGCAAGGGACTAAATCAGATGTTCTAAATCATTTCTTGAGAAGCTGTTCTTTCAGTGGTTATGTCTTTAGACTCAGGGATGTGTCTCGGGATAGGAGCCCTGAACTTGCCTGGTTTCATGATGGGATATAGCTTAGCACACATCTCTTCCTTTCCTAGTAATCACAATGTGTATGCTGAAGTACTTTATGTATAATACATCACTCAGGATATCCCCTAAAATAAAGGCTAAAAATTTCAACTTATTAATTCTACAAACAGAGTTATATTACAAATATATGAACCAAGATCTAGTGAAGTTCGAAACAGCATTTTTACATCCCTTTTCCACAAAATATGAATGATCCTTTAGAAGAAAATCAAGACTAGAAAAAAACTTCAGGGAAACACAGCAATGACATTTATTTGTTTAGTATGCTTTTTTTTGTTACATGAGTACTATTGAATACTTCAATAAATAGACATACATTCTTAGGTGACTCAGTCTACTTCTGCACATCTCAAATGAATCCTAACCTGCTCTTATAAAAGTTATGCACTAATTTAGCTTCTGAGTAACCTTTCTTTAGATGTTTAAACAACTGGGTTTTTTAAGTTCTCCATTTTCAATTTAACTCACTTTTATATCTCATTTTCTTCTTGATACTTAATTCTGGTTATTTGAAACTAAACTCCAAAGTAAGTTGCAAATTTTGAACATTTTGCAAGACCTAATAGTCTGATATTATGCAACCCATTTGTCTCCACTGACAACCAAGAAACCCTGCAAAAAGCTCCACAAGCTCCCTTGCCCTGGACAACAAATTTAGCACTTAGTTCACAATCACTATGTGCAGCATGACCATCTCCATCAAATGTCTGGAATTCAAGAATGCACTTCATAAAGATTCAGACAGGTCCTTGTAGTTACATTCCAGTCTGAACTATGTCCCAGGGACGGACATCGCTGCTCTTTCAATGAGATTGCTACATTTGTATTTTATTGCTTTGAGCCTTGGAGGACAAGATGACAGATATCTAAAAAATAACAAAAATGGACAAATGGATTAGTTGATCTGAACTCAGGCTAAAAATACTCCAAAAATAAATTCACTGAAATTTTCTTTATGGATGTTTTCACCATAATTTCACTGAATCTTTTTCAACCTGGGTATTGATCAGAGTTTTAATTTTGGCTGTTGCAATATGAAGAATCTCACAGCTTAATGATGATCTCAAAAATTTTTAATGGCTTAACAGAATGTTATCTGTATAATAACATGAACTCTTTAAAGCTCTTAATCTCTAATGGAAATAATTCTCTCAGGTTCAAGGGCTATGATACATTTTCCCGAAGCTGTGTAACACATGCATGTCAACGGAGGGATAAGGCTTGCGTAAATTTTTAAGGGAGAAGACATCTGATAATGCTGAAATATCAATCCTATAAAAAAGTCTTCAGTTACAGCTTGCAAGTACCTCTCTAACACATCAGGTAGAAATAGAGACAATCTGTCATCATAACGGTCGTGAGCAAAAAGTTGTTTCAGTTGCTCTGTGTCTGGAATGCTCAAAATCCAGTTCTAAACAGATTTTGTACATCTATAGAGAACCATCAGTTTAACAGTTATTTGATAACTCTAGTGTAAAAATCTTATGAATTGTATATATATTATCAGAGCCCAGGAATATGGTTTGGGATAATTCAGGTTTACAGGAAATTAGTAGGTTTTGGGTTGAAGCCTATGACTAAGGCACAAACTGTTTGAAAGTTCAAGTCTGACCTCCCTTGTTACCAAGTCATACAAAAATATTCACAGTTATAACATGCTTGCTAACAGGAAAATTTGTGCTTTCCACAACACCATTGGTTATTGAGAATTACCTGCTTATGAACAGAAGGTCCCTATCTATAAATCTGTGACATAACTATTGGAATTGAAGTCAGTATAAGCAAAATAAAGTGATTATGTCAGCAAAACATCTTATTTGTTTAAGGAATAACTTATGTATTCCAGACTTAGAATGAAGTGTTTGACACATTTCATTCTTTTCTCTCACAATAATAAATAAAATACGTTTAGCAAAATGGTAGACTTGGCTGAACAAATAACAAATAACAAATAATAATGATGATACCTGCAGAAAAATCCATAAAACCTAATTATTCTGGCTTTTATCCAGCATATATAAAAAAGTGGAAACATATTTCTTTGCTGAAACAAGATGTTTCTGAGAAAAAATATCAATAACTTTATTGAGATATTTAGGTAAGATTTACTTCACTTGTGAAATGGTAATTCCCCGGAAATTTATTTAGTAATGCATTTTGTTGTCTTAGTAGAACTACTTTTAAATCCCAAACTTCTTAATGGACATATTTTACATCAGAGGACAATAATAAAAACAGAAGTTGGGGTACAATAGGAGCCATGAAATAACATCACAGAGACAGTATAGCATATACAAATATTGTATGGTAGACCCTGATTTTATTAGATATAACACAATTGTAGATTNCCTACTTGGTTTTTGAGAGAGTCCAACCAATCAAGAAAATGTATAATTTTAAGAATTTAAAAACTAGAAGTTGACAGTAATTTTCTCAAACACTCAGACACATTGCCCCTTTATATTACTATGCTTTATGAATTATGAATTTTGGCTGATGAGGAAGCCTAAGGGTGACAATGGAGCTTCAGAGTCAGTAATGCATTGTCATTTCACGCTGTGTGAGTTCCTACCATATCTAGATGGATTTTTCAAGCTTAAATAATGTTACTGACTGCCAAAGATTTTATTAAGAGGTCTGATGATATTGTATGCTCTGCTGGTAAGATACTAATCCCTATTAACTAGAAAAGGGTCAAATACTTTGAGAGATTGCCAGGGCTTTTTTTGTCTGCCAGGGGTGTTCAGATGTAGTTATACTCCCCCACCATAATTCACCTATTTTGAGTCAGATAGTGAAATAGAAAACCATTTTTCCAGCATCAAGAAGAATGAAATTTGAGTAGGAAAGACAGTTGTACTGTGAGATTTTACATGGCTCATGTTGCCAAGGAAACAATTTCTTTTGGCTTTGAAAGGTTTGGTAATGGTTGCCCTAGCTACAATTTGGGCAGTATAGAAAAAGAGGGCCTATTTATCTCATGTAATTACATATATACACACACACATGAAAACACTTACCCTCACATTAGGGAAGGACAAATTTAGAAGAATGGAATTATGAAAACATTGAAGTTAGGAAAACATTCTGAGTAACATCCAAGGAATGTGTTGATAGAAGAGCCCTTGCTACTGGCTTAAGTCAATCCCAACCCATACCTGAAAATATGACATTCAAAAATTAAAAAGAAAAAAGAATTAAAAAGTAAATTGCAAGTTAGAGAGCTCATTTCCTTCTTGTTCTACCCAAGTGCTTAAGCAGGTACTTCATATTAAAGTGTAGACTGAAAAAATGATGAAGAATACAGAATACTTATAATTTGGATATTGTGGAACCATTTTTTACCTTAGAACCTCTTACTAAGTTTGAACAGGAAAATCAGACCCATTATTTTCAATATAACTTTAGTATTTTCTTGATATATCACAGTATAACATTCTTCGTGTTAAACTGGAAAGGACAATTCCTAAGGATGGACTTTATACATAGGAGGTGAGTGAAGCAATGATGAAAGACACCAAGTAGAAATTCATCAGCTGATTGAAAAATGGATTGATTGTACTGGATCACAAAAGGAGAAAGGTTTGCAGGTGCTCATGGGGATGAAAAGTGCTCCAGGAGTATCAAAGTAACATATTTTTCAAATGTAAAAAGCAAAAATCCATTTAAAGGAGGTGTTCAAATTGCATGCAAACTTAGTGCAAGGTAGGGATAACAGCTGGAATACAAATATTTCCATAAATATTAGGTTCAAATGCTGTAGTGACAAATCAGGAATAGTAAGAAATGAAGACATGAAAAAGGAGGAGACTGGGTCCAAGTATGAAGGGAAGAAATGTCCATCTTATAAATTATAGTTCCTTTAGCTAAAGTCTGGATGAGTATCACAGACTCAACCTTCTTTAGAACAGAAGCATATTATATGAACACCAGATTTGTGGAGGAAAAGGAGTCTATTTTGTTTGTTTCCTTCTTATGAAGACCATGATGGTCACTTCAGAAAATTAAAAAGGAAAGAATTTTAAAAACTTCAGCTGTGTAATTAGTGTATTTTCTTATTTTTATTTATCTCACTGAGATTTAAAATTACCAAGACGAAACAAGTATGTTTTTTTAGAAATATTTGCATGCGGGGAACTTTATTTAAAAAAGCAAAATATCCAAAATATCCGAAATTTTCTCCTATACTTAGAGATTTAAAGTCAGCACTAATCTATTTAACTACTCTTTCAGAAGAGTCTTTCAGAGAAGAAATTATGTACAGTACATGCCTAAGGAACATTGTTCTTTCTCTTGTGAGGCTTCACTCTCTCTGCAAAACAATATTGGTTTTAAAATTAGATTTTTTTTTAAATTAAATTCTGATTTTTATTTGATTGCAAAACACCTAAAATGTCTTAAAAAATTCGAAAAAAGACAAGACATACAGAAATTTCTGCTCAAAGATAGATAAGTGCAAGTAAGGCAGAGAAAACTACTATATATTGCAACAGTTTTTAGTTCTATATAAAATATTGTCTGATAGTATTATGAAGAGCAGCAGAGTGTAATCTGGAAAGGAATTTTGTTTCTCTGCAAGAAGGACATTTTGTGATAGAACAAGGGGGAATGGCTATGAACAGGAAGAGAGTAGTTTTAAATTAGGTATTAGGAAGAAATTATTTTCTGTGAAGGTGGTGAGGCACTGGCACAGGTTGCCCAGGGAAGTGGTGGATGCCCCGATCCTGGAAATGTTCAAGGCCAGGCTGGATGGGGCTTTCAGCACACTGGTCCAGTGGAAGGTGTCCCTGCCCAT
>VZRN01002465.1:0-76345 GCA_013397935.1 Dasyornis broadbenti | reverse complement strand
AACAAAAAAAACTTTTTAATTTTAAATAAAAAAAAAAAAAAAAAAAAAAAAAAAAAGGTTTTTCTTCCTTTATAGCCAAAAGGATTCTCTGCTTTTTTTAACTTCTGCTACTGAGTTTCCTTTCTACCAGCTCCTCTCTGGAATAACATAGGTAAAAATCTGTGTTTCCTGTGTGGTCATCATGAGACTGATGAGCAAATAAAGAACTGTGCATTTATACTACTTTCATGATGTCCTGTCAAAAAGAAGCAAAATGGTAACTGAAATAGTGTTGTTCAATATCAGTACACTTCATCATGGAAATAAAAGATAAATTATGAAGGTATGAATTTTTATTTTTTTTAAATACAAACTCATCTCTCTCTCTGCAGCTCCAGCCAATCAGACTTAAGACAATATATTTTCTTAAGGAAAAACAAATAAATAAACAAACACAAACCTTAATTTGGATACTAAAAATTTGCAAGCACCCTGACACAGAGTTGAAATAAAAGGTTAAAAATGTTCAGGGAAAAACAGTTTAGTCTGTGAGAGTAAGTCTGAAGACTACCTGACTGTTCTGAGCCCTAATCAAATATTTAAAAGTGCTCATATAGAATGAACACACTGTATCTCTATTATGATCATAAAATAATTCATGCTGAGCTTCTTTTAAACTCAGACTCAAACAGAAAACAGGGAATATTTACACTGCCCTAAAAAAAATCTAATGAAATATTAAATTATCTACATAGGATTTTAAGAGGTAGTTAAGGAAAACAAACTTCTAAAGTTACAATTATTGTAATCATTATCTTGCTCCTCTCTGTAGTACAAGACAATATTAGCAAAACACTTCAAATATTATATAGTTCTCAATGATATTGTGGTTCTTAGCTAATAAATATGTTTTATTACACTCTTCTCCATCTGTCTAGTAATTATTTCAGCCATCAAATCAACAGTAAGGCCAACATAATAAACCAATTAGACTTCCAGAATGCAGTCTGCCTCCACAATAAAAGTTGCTTGACCCTACTACTTATCTGAGTTAACTTGCATGCAAATATTTAAAACATTCTTTTGCTTTGATTTTCTTTTCACTTTATTACCTATGGTAAACCTTCACTACAATTGAGGGAACTTACATACTTTTAGCTTTTAGAATGAGGTACACACTGGGAAAAAACAAAAACAAACTCTACATGTTAACAGGCTCAAGCGAATATTTTTTACTAGGGACATATGTCAAGACAACATATTTCCCCATTCATTGAGTCAAATGATACTTTCACTTTCACCTTAAGTGAAAGGAAACAATCTCCTTTAGACGGGAGCAATGTCACTTCTTTTTGTTTGCACCTTATTGATTACTGCATGGAGAAATATTAGATCTACTCTTTTGAAGAGCTCCTCTCAAATGAATAGGACTCTTCTGCTACACTTAAATATAGACTGAAAAAAAGACTGAAGCACATAAATAAATTTTCCAATTCTGTATTTAAAAAATACATCTGAATGTTTTTATGCTTATTGTAGGGATAATTGATATCAATAAACTGTAATACATGAATCAGTTCAGTACTCTGTCTCAAACAGGTGTCCATTCATTTAAAATAAAGTAAGGAAGAAAAGGTAAATACGTAGGATTCAAACCACTATTTCCAAGAAGTGGACAGGATATGAAGTGGTACATCACTGCCTATCTACAAACAGCATTTGATTTAAAGCCACTAGGTGTCAGCATGTAAGTATTCCTAAAGAGATTTATCTGCCCGAAAAAATAGTTGGCAATAAACAAATATGCAACATTGTAGGTGGTTGATGATTCCTTACAAAGCCATGGAAGAGAGCTGTAAACTCATCAGGCTCACTGATAAATATTAGAATGATCGCGGAATATTTTTCCACATGGTTTTGAATGGAATGTTCAGGTTTTTAATAAGACATTCTGGATGTTCTAACTTATACAGACCTTTAGTGCTTTGACTTCAAAATAAATGCATTCCTAACCAAAACCATATGATAAGAGCAGGTGGTCTTGTTGTCATGAGTCACTGTCTAACAGATTCTTTATATTGGTTTGTTTGCTGAGCTGCTTAGTCCTTGTACTGGAATTCCTCAGTAGAAATCAAGTTATTGTCTAGTATTTTTCTGTTGTCACTAAGACCCTAATGGAGCCCACCAGACATGATGACACAAGCACAGAAATGAGGGACAAATTTAAGTAATTTGTCTTACTAATTATCTGTTATTAAGGTAGAGCTAATAACTCAAAAGAGCAAGATGCTTAAGGCAGGTATACTGCTTTAACAAGAACACTGAAATGATAGTGTATTTCAGTAACTGTGGACTGGGTACTTTTGTGTTTCTTCTTCTTCATGTGCAAGGAGCAGTACATGTGTCTGACAGAACACAGAGTATGTGACCAAAACTGATTAGTACTCCTGACTCATCCCTAGCTTTTCAGCTATTGACAGACTCCTGACATGTCACTTCATGTAATTCACTTAAGGCTCTTTGTTATTTTTTTTAATAGCTAGTGACATTTCCTTGAATTTACATGATACTGTTTATTGGATATACTGTAACTATCTAATGAAAACCATAGATACACCTCAGAGAATTCAGAAAGAATCTGAAGGGTTTTAACAGCTATTTAAGTATGATTAATGAAATATCTAAGTGACACATTATTTTGAGAGTGATCTAGATTTAATAGCCATGCTTATATAGAGCCATAAAGATTGTACACTGATGTTAAAAGTGTTGGGCGCGTATTTTACTCCTACCATTTTCTGCATAACTGTCCAGACTGTGTGACTAATCATAGTGAAGACATTCTAAATATAAACAGGGTGGCTCACGCTGAAACCTAGCATAAATGTCTCCATTTTTGTTAAAGTACAGCGGATGCTTTCATGTAAGGAGCAGCACTGTGACTGATGAGTAAACAGGTAAAATAGATCCAGCATAAAGTGTGGCTCATTTATTTAATCTTCTAACACATGTGGTAAGGATGTAAACTAGAGTGTCTCCCAAAACCGAAGTGGTAAAAAAGAAACACATAAAGAGAGGGATACAAAGAGAGCATGACAATACAAGCAGCTCTGACAGACAAAGAGCAAAGTCAGAAAATAGCTAGCATCTTTGGCATCTTGAAATAAAAATCAGACAGAAAGTCACAGCAGCAGTTTTTTCCCCCCCTCATATTGACCAGAACTACCCATCAGTGTTGTGCTTCTTAAGTGATTTATTGTATATGTGTATAATAAATTCAGCAGTATAAGAGAGAACTATTTGGCCCTCTGACCTCAAGAGATCAGGTTGTCCTACTGTCCCTTGCCCCAAGAAATAATTCTGAACAGTTGCCTTACAGAATGAAGCCATGTAACACTGATTGATATTACAGACCTACAGAGAATATTTTTAAAGATAATTCTGGTTTTCAGGCAATAAATTGGCTTTTTCTTTTCCAAAATTGTCTTTAAAATTCCCCACTCTTATACACAAGGACATAGGCAACTTGCTTTTTTTTAATTATTTTTTTTCCCACCGGAGAAATGCTAAGAAATAAAAGAATTCTCCTAGAAAAGGCTTTTGCACTTCTTTCTGCTTCTAAAATATAATGCTATGCAGTTGTTCTTATGTAATTTTTTTTTACAAAAGTCCAACTATTGGTTTTAAAATGTTTGAGTATCAAAAAATGGAGCCTACCAAAACATAATGGTTCTGAAGAAATTTGTTGAGACATCTCCTGTTCCAGGGACTTCTGACTCCTGAAGGCAGCTGTTGGCACAGTGTATTATATATTTAAATGAAGTATTAGAGAAGGGTGGTTTTCCTGTCTTTCATCTTTCAGCATAGAAGCAAAATGGATGAGAGGATTTACAAGATTCTCCAGTTCTTTCAAGGTAACAGTAGAGACCTCATTTGACATCCTTCTTCAGAATGACAGCACCTGAAGTGCTATGAGGCTTGCAATACTCTGCAAGAGGGAGCTGAGATGAGCCTCCTGCCATATTCAGGAAGTGCCTCACAGCCTCGACCCCACTTTGGCCACCAGCCCCACTGCCCTGACCTGCTACTGTGAGTGCCCCAGCCCCCTGGCATCCACTGTGTCACCTCACCTGGAAACAGCCTCACCTGCAGCCTCTCTTGGCCATGCTTTGCTTGTTGGGGCACAGTGGGACCGTGCCAGCAAGGAAAGGGAGTAGAGGGAAAGAGAAATGAAGGAAAGGGGTAGGAGTGGAGCAGGCAGGGTACGAGTGTGAACGTACAAGGTAGTTGCCAGTCTGAGCTGACCCCTGACAAGACAGAAGTAATAAGATCTAAAAGGCAAAGAATTGACTTTGACAAAGAAGAGCAGCTGAAGGTAGTCATCTTTTGCAGGCTACATGCAAGAAAAAATGGTGTCATGGCTGATGTGTCATTCATTGCATGCCTTGGTTCTGTCACAGAAAGACAGGTTACAGTCTCCTCCTTTTCTTAACAGTTTTCCTGTATTCATGGAAGAGAAACTCATTTAAATAAATCTGGTTTAATGAGGACATTACAAATGTCAACATGCACCCTCCAGAAGCCTAGTAGATCTGGAGGTAACTGCCTTGGAACTTCTGGATGCAGATGGCTCTGTTCTGTCCCCAGCCTGCCTTTCTGTCCACTCTCATCACTGCTCAGCTCCAGGGAAGCAGCAGGGAAGCAGCAGTGTAGGTGATGACTAAAGAAGGCAATTTTTTTCTACCAAAGGGAGAGAGGTGCTGCTGTCCTCTCCATCCCATCTGAAAAAGTCAAGCAAGAGAAGGAGATAGATGACAGCAGCTTCAAGGAAATACAGTCTGAGAATGGTAGTGATGTTATGAGTGCATTATTCAAATGATCAGGCAGGCTTGGCAGGGATATTTTTAACATTCCTTAACTCTTCATTTCAGAGGTCTGAAGTGATTCAATTTCTTAAAGCCCAAGTGGCTTGATAGTGATAGACATATATATCTTAGTTGTTTTTTTAATTTTTTTTAACTTTTATCTGCAGCTGCAATACATTCATCTATCCATCTTGCATTGGTAATTATATTTCCTTAGCATGAGGACACAGTCCTTTACCAAAGGCTACTCTTCAACATTATTTAAGGGTTACCATAGATTCACAGAGCTATTACCTTTTTACACAGGAATAATAGATGTTTGAAGTATTTTTGTTCAAGACGCACCCTTTTGTTTCTGAGTAGTGAGAACTCTGTTCTTTCTGAACTGGTTTGAACTGAGAAATTCCCAGACTGCCAGTCTCTCCAACTGTACCACCACAGCTGTGACAAAAGATGCACGCCATGAAAATTCCTAACATCTAAACTGTTGGGAGCAGTAGAGAGGTATCCTGTGTGAGGAATTTGAATTCTCCCACCAATAATCAGATGTAGTGCTGACCTTTAGGTGCAGTGCAAGCCATAGCCCTTTCCTTATTTATTGCTCCAGAGGGAGTGGGAAGAGGTCTGCTTACTGTAGGCAATTTTTCTTTTCTTTCTGCCACATGTAAATGTCAAAGGATATCTGGGTTGCTTTGGGTACTATTTAATGTCACCATTATTTTGGTGCCTAGCAAAAGCTACTGGGACATCCACAAATATACATCAGCACTCTAGAGGCCAAGAGGAATGGGGAACCAGTTGTATGAATTGGTTCATGCTGACAATTATAGTCAGAGGGTCCTAAAACAAACAAACAAACAAAAAAAAAAAAAAAAAAAAAAAAAAAAAAAAATCCTTGCAAAGGAGCACTGGGCCTATCTTCTGACAAGTTCAGAAGCTACCTGGAGGGAACTCTGAAACTGGCTGCCTTTTATCTGCTAATGCCCTAACCCAGGAGAGCACTGGATCCGACCCAAGCTGTGAGAATTGGCTTTTTCATTCAGAAAGTCTCTTCAGGAGACATGTGTGAGGTTAATAAATCTGCCTCTTGCTGGGATGCCATGTGGTGGCTTTAGCTCTTCCTCTAGCACACTTTATAAAATCAGTGCCCTTTTGTATTGTAAAGCCTCACAACAACTGCACAAGCCCTTTGGATCAAATGCATTATAATTGTAATTTTCTCTTAGCAGGGTTGCAGGCAAACTGTCTGCCACAAGCAGCTGTTCTAGAATGCATAATTACACCTGTCTGTCTTAGCCAACATTATGTGTGTAAGGCAAGATGGATGATTTTAAACTTGTGTACTATTATTATTATTACTACTGCTGCTATTACTACTATTATTTTACAAAGCTAAATTGTGAAATGTATTTGAAGTGTCTTTCTTGAGCCTTGTCATGAGGTAGCTGAGACAGCCTACACTCACCACTTCAAACTTCTTTTTACTCAAATAATTTCTGCTGTCATTTAAGAAGCCCATTTAGATTTCTATCTTGAAAACATATCTCCAAGTATAACAGTGTTAAAGTAATATGAATCTCTTCCATGTCACTTGCTAACTCTTGGTTTGGATCTGTGTCTCTCCTTATCTCTTCTGTTTCACATGAATTTTAATGTTCTCAATACAATGTGATGTAAATGTAAACATTTACCGTTTTTACATTATACAAAGCGAGCTCATAAATATAATGATCAATTATATATACAGCTTCTTGAAGAGGAAGAAGGTAATTTTCTAAAGGAAGCTAAAAACACTAGGAATTCAGTAACAAGGGAATAAATGAAAAAGTTTTCATCTGTTATTTCATCTCAGGAAAGTATTGTTATTGCTGAATTTTTAAAACTCTTTTTCAAATGTGTTATAAAAATATGACTAGGCAGTGCATAATCAATAAACTACAGTGAGACAAGGTGATCCTTTCCCTCTTAGTGCTCACCAGAAAGGAGAAATATTTTAATGTCAAGGCTAGGAATATGCTTAATTTTTTTTTATTATTTTTTTTTTTAGCACTGCAAATTTATACACTACAACAAAGATATCTGGTAAAAACTGCTTCTCCAAACCTCAATGCTCATAGCAGGGTATGACCAGAAACATAAAAGAATTTTTTTTCTTTTTCAAGAAAAAATTACTCAGGCAACTTTTTGTATGTGTAATCACAGTTGCTTTCTTCTAACAACATTGCCCACGAAATAAAGAAAAAATACAGAATTGTCGGAAAAAGTCACTGTTAAGTCTAGACCATAGAGTAAAACTTGTAATAATACAGCACAGAAGAGAAATACTGTAACAATGACTTCATATTTAGAGATGATTGAAGAGATCAATGCATTTTCCCCAAGACAATAATTTTAAATTTGAAGGCAAATTCCCTGTCACATTTGTAACACTTTTGCATTTGTTTTCCATGAAATATAGGCTTGTATATTATTCTAAATTCTGTCTTCTGTTCCAGTAATTTATTTTTCAGGTATTTTCATCTCCCTTTGCACAGAATCCAGTGCAATATCATCCTCAAACCCACACGGAATTTCTTGGACTTAATGTGGTATAGATGTTTATTTGTAATTAAGGAAGCCCTTTTAAAGAAATCACGGAACAAATGATATTTCAATTCTGATTATCTGCCATGAAGTATTCACACGGCAATCTAAAAGGGGAAATATTTCCTAATTAAAATTAAGAAAAGAGGTTTGTGCTTTCACTCCAGGCAATTAAATGTAACATTTGCATGCATATAATTCCAATGGAAACAAAATACAGGAAGTGGCTGTTTGAGTGTCTATTAATTAAAAAAATCCAGCACTTCACTGGTTGTACTAGCTGGCCTTTTATACATTCACTGTAGGTTAATAATTGAATTAAAGTCTGCACGAAACGATACTAATGAAAGGCTTCTTGAAAAGAGCCGATTTATGTTAATAGTAAGCATATAATTATTTTTATTTTCATTCATAAAGATGTATAATTCAAAGGAGTATGTTGTTCTAGAATAAAACAAATCATTTATCAGATCAGTCAAGTACCTGTCATGTTCACTGTGGCAAAAGAGTTTGGTAGCCTGCTCTTGGTAGTGTGCTTTTCTTTTTTGGCAATTGCTAGCCTGAAAAATCAACCAAAGCCAGAAATCATTATCAATATAGAGAAAGCATTTACTTTGGAAAAATTCTCTTCCTAGAGAAAATGGAAAATTGTTGAGGAAAATACTGTCATTTTCTACTCAACCTGCAGTTATCTTTAGATAGAAAGCAAGTTCAACTAAACCCTGTGAAACTACAAAGTACAGAGCCAACAGTCCATTAGTGTAGCTAGATCAATACAAAGGAAAGAAACACGGCCTTCATTTTGCTTCAGCACTTTTGAAGATGACCTGCTGAAGATTTATCAGTTTTATATAGAAGGATTTGCCATCCTCCTCCTCTTTATTTTCTGAAAAACTGTACAAAGTGAAATACAGTAAAAAGCCTAGGGAAGGAAAGCACAATCTGAAGACACAAAGATATTCTTTCTTCTGGTTTCTGTAAATAAAAGAAAACTAATCAAGAGCCAATTTGTAAGGCTAAATGTTTATTTTCACACTACGGCAAACCTTTATGAATTTTGTAATTCTCCTCTGCTCTTCCACTATGCTACAGATTTTAAACTGGATGTCTTCTAGAAGTTTACTTACTGGTTAAACTTAATAGGTGGCTCTTTATGTTCATTTTATGCTGGTGCTATAGCACCATACCTCATTTGACCAAAAAAAAAAAAAAAATAGTCTTGTTCATTGTGGGAAATGAGAAAGGAATAATGATGGAATTAAGGTATAATGTACAAATGGGACACATGGAGAGAAAAATGGCAAGCAGAAAAGAACATGAGAACATTGTAATGAGAAGATGTGGGTGCAGTGAAACCAGCTGGAGGCAAGACAAATGTAATGGCTAGAAGCATCCAGGAGATAAAAACAAGCTAAAACCAAGAAGGTGTTTGGTTGATTCAGATTTGGAGCTGGTCAGTATGCATTTAATCTACTGAAATTTTAATGATTCAATAAACTCTCCACCTCTCTTAGGGAATTCAAACCTATTCCATATTTTCTCTCAACATATATTTATCACCAGACATATTATCCAAATAAGTAGGAGAATGACATTTAGGATGAGCTCCAGAGTTGTTTTCTGTGAGCATTGTCTTTGTACTGTAACTTGTATTTGGGGATGAAAACTCCAGACAACTAGGTAACTATAGGCAAAGAGCACAAAGCAGTTATAGCAGTCTTAGACATTTGATATTGTTTCTATGTCTGATTAAATCCTGGGTTAGACTTGACAGAGTCTTCATCTCCCTTTCTCCTATTTTTTTTTTTTCATACACTAGAACATGATTGAGGCTTGATTATCAGTATTATTTTACTGCCATTCGAGTGGTTACCCTGCCTTCTCATGTAAATGAAAAAAACTGCTTTCTTAGAGCTATGTGCCACTTAAATAATAACCATACCATCAAAAGATTGCAGAATTACTCTTCTTAAATAGTTGTTTTTTTTTTGTCCAGAAAATGTGTAGAAAATAACAATTATGAGAGGGAACTATTTATTTCGTAGCTACTGTTATCTTCTATCTTCAAGTACTTTTCTGACAATTCCTTGAGTTACTGTATTCTATGTTTTGGTTTTTTTTTTTAGTTTTGTTTTTATCGTTCCCCTGTAAGCAAGACTTGGTACGGTTCCTCAGGAGCTTTCAGCTTTTAATACTTTTTGTTTGTTTATTTTGTTTTCTTTGTTTTCAGGTTTTTCCCCTGTTTCACAATTCTAAGTGGCACCTGCCCTACTGAAAAATTTTTGAAAGGAATATTAAGAGTTGTTAAAAAAAGGACGTTATTTATGACATCAAACAGGGAGCATGTTAATTTAATTCAATCATCCTGGCAAGGATATAAAAACACTATTATTTTTATACTACCATAAAAGGAGCAATGATTTAAGTCAGTTTAGACTACAGAGCTCAGAAGTTTTACTAATTAGCATCTACAGGGACAGCAAACCATGGCTGCAAAAGAGAAACTTGCCTTTTCACCATCGGGGGAAAAACTATTTCAACATGTTTCTAGGTATCATTAAACAGCATGTGACATCTTGCTAGGCCTGCAGCAAAATAAGCAACAACAATATGTTTGAAACAGTTCTCTCTCTGATTTCTGGGTTCAGCAGCTTTTAGACATCAAAGAACTGCACAAAATTAAAGATGATAATGTGAAAGAAAGTACACGTTAGTATTTAATTACAGTAAATTGATTAGGAAGAAGCAAGCTCTTGATTGGGAGCACATTTGCTTCTGTCTGTGCAGCATACAAGCTAGTTTGTGAGTGAATCTACCTTTTAAAAACATTAGAAAGATAATGATATGAACATTAACCCAAAAGTATGTGAGCCAAGGACTATGCAGATATATCACTCTCTTGTTCAATTTGTTAAAGAAAGGAAATTCTCAGGTCTTTGAGCGGTAACAAAAAACTGCATCCAGTCACAGTAATGAGAAATGAAGTATTCCTTGCTATCACGGACATGAGCTGGAGCTATTTTCCATTCTTTCCATCTGCTCATGAAAATTGCTTCTGAAAAAAAAATCTTTTTACTAAAATAGATACCTAAGTTGTGACTTCAACATATGCACAAATCACTTCATGAAACATACAATTTCATGTGCAAAATATATATTATATATGCAAACCAATTTTTTACATAATTGTAGCATTTCACAGATTCAGTCAGAAATGTAGCACTGGTCAGTATTTAAAATATAGCACTTCAGCTAAAAGCACGTGCAGGTCTGGTCTTAGAGATATGCTACACTTAATGAACCCAGGCAAAAAAATTATGCATTGTTAGCTACAGTTTTTCAAACTGTTAAATAGCAGAATAAATACATATATGCCCTGGGGGGACATTATGAGGTTGTATTTTCTTTAATGACTGCACAGGGTACCTTGGTAGAAAGAATCAGAACATGACTGGTAAGGTACATGATTGCTTATTTCAGTATTTTCTCCTGAACATTGCTTGGTCATTGCATTACTTTAGATTAATTATTCTAGTTGTGGTTTCAGTGAACAACTGACATTTTTCAGATCTGTTATTACTCAAGAATAGTCTGCCCAATATTCAAGACAAAATATGGTATGTCTAACACTTTCTGAAATGGATTTGTCATCTCAAAGTAACCTCAATTTGGCTGGTGGAGAAAAAATGTCACCATGTTCCGTTGAATTTGTGAGATTAGCAAATGCAGAAATTTATGTACTGGCATCTCTCTAAACAGTCCAGTAAAGAAACTTTAGGTCCGGTGCTCAAAACCTCAAAGTGGAAACAACTCATCTTTTTAATTTTGTATTATGATTGGTTATATAATGACAAGAATTATCTTTATCACTTAATTCCTTACTTGCCATAAAATTATTTTTTGGACTGATCAAACACCTCAGGCTTTGCCTCAGTGTTTAATCAGTTTCAGCAGCTGTTCATAGCTTCAAATACTACAAAGCAATAAAATTTAATTGCTTAATTAAACTCAAACCACAGTTGTCTTTTTAACAGGCAGGGGCCTGCCTAGTTTTTGGATGCTCAAAGACAGAGAGCAAAAATGACATTGCTGTTCTCTCAAGGATGGTTGATCTAGGAGTGTAACATAGATGCAAGGGAAAGCCAAGGGCTTCTTTTGGGAAACAATTAAGACTCTTGTTTCCCATTTTTTTTAACCTATTTTATATCAGCACAGCTGCTGTACTGACGAGTGCACATAAATTAATTGAGCAGTAGGCATAAATTAATGGGAAAACTGACCAGTACACGTAAGTTAATTGAAAAACTTGGGGGCAGGTCTTTGAACACGGTACACTGACTTTTTGAGCTTAATTTGTTCTAGCCAAAGTTCTGAGTTGATGGGGCCTTTTTATTTTATTTTCTGACTCTGATATTCAATGCCATCAGTTCTAATAAGCAGGGACAAACATGCAGTGAAGTGGGGTTACCACTTTAGCTATCAAATTAGAAGAAAAAAGGAATTTTTTTATCATTTTGTACTAACGTAAATGAATCATGTTGAGACGTGCTACCTTTGTTTTGAGAACTTCTCCATTACTTCTGGCTCTTACTTAAGAACTCTCTTAAAAAACAAAATAGTGTATTTGCAGGAATCCTGCCTTCTATTTACTATCCAAATCTAGTAATACTATTAGAATGATACGTCAGATTTGGTTTGCAGTTTTAATATTTGAAATTATTTTGGCCTCTACATGTTAGAATTAAACCATTATAGTTTATGATACAACTGATTAGAGCACAGGGAAAGTATCAGAAGGGAAAGAAATTGCACTTAGGAAGCATGACCTTAACCTAGATAATATTGTATAGAAAATTTATATAGTGAATTTGTTAGCCAACTTCCCAATTACCATAAATCACTATGATTTGGTTTATTTCAGTGGAGCATTGCCAAGTTCAGTAATACTTTACGATTAGATGAGGTCTTACGTGTCTGAGGAAAACACAATGCAGTTTTATGTGTTATCATAGCACCTCATGATGTGTTGTATAATTTTCTATTGAATACTTTAAGTAGCAAAGTTTTATTCTTTTTCATCAAGACATTTATGATTCTGAAAGTTCAGGCAGTCACTTAATAGCATTGTCTAAAGTACGTCAATACCTTAATTTCTTTAAAAGTATGGTCTTACATTATTGAGCATGTCTACATGAGATGTCTTTGACACAGAGAGAAAACTGGAAATACCTACATAATTATTAAGGTGCAAAAATTCAGCAATAGATTTTGAATATGCTTTAGCTTTGTTTTAATACATTAAAACAAAATCTGTAGGGTTTGTGGAAAATATTTACCTTTTTTTTTAATTGCCTGTTAAATACCTGTGCATATAAGTAGCACTTAAACACACACACACAGGTAAATAATTCCAAATCGTTCCTCACATATGAATAGATTTTGATATTTGATCTTTATATCTTACAAATATATTTCATGCTTTTTAAAAGACACCTGAAAATAACAAAACATTAATTTTTGATAGTGGAGCTGCCATCTGTTGACAACTCCCCTTCACACAGTATTCTTCATCCTGCTGGTGCTTCAGTTTGGTAACAAATGTAATCAGAATGCACCTTGAGTTGAAGAGGCCAGTAATTTGATATTAAAGCATGAAAACCCCTCCCTGAAGAGACAAAAACCTAGACAAATTACAATCTTCTATGGCCATCAGTAATCCATGTCAGTGTCTTGTGGGGCTACCCAGCAACTTATAAATCCATGACTTCATAACACAAAGTTTCAGATAGAATTTTCAGAAATACAGTCCTCTTTTATTAATGTTATCACTGTCTTTTCTGTATGCTATACTTCAACCTCATTTTGCACAAAATGTTCAGTTCCTCTGAGATGATCTCTAATATTTTAACTGAAGGATGCTATCTGAATTCTTTATAGCCTTAAAGGTATCAAAAATTTTAGATTATTGTTTGTGAATTTTATTACTTCTGAAAAGTAACAACAGATTTGACAAATATTTCTCTGATATGGAATTGTAAGTGTCTAGAACTTCATTTTGACTGCCTTACATTTCACAGAGTAGTTGTAATCACAGGCATCCATGAGTAGCAAACTACATCTATATATATACATATATATACACTAGAATTACTGTATCAGTATGAAAAGGTTACTACATGGGTCTAAAGTGCAAAGAACGCCTAGCTAACGCAACTTTTTTTAACAGAAGAGAATTGCAAAACCTCCCACCTCCCAAATATGGGGCCATCTCTTCTATGAAGAGAGAAAATGACGGAGTAATGTTGGATACTGTATTAATTCCTCCATTCAGGCATGAAGTGCCACAAATGTATGATCACAGACCTTTACAGCGTCCTGTACTGTGCTTCAGTGGTACTCAGGAGCCCTGTACAGTGGTAAGAAAAAACCAAAAATTCAAACTAGATACCATGCAGTACAGGGAGGGTGTCATGTAACTGTGGTTATTTCTCCTTTCAAGAGCAGAAAAGTCTCTGAAAAGGCTGTTGCAAGGTAACACAGAGGCTTTTGGGGCTGCCAAAATCTCACAGCATAGGAACTAAGAGTAAGAAAGAAAACCACATTTAACAGGGCTGGTAAGAATATGACTTCCATTCTGCAACAGTGGGGACATTCTGTGATTTATTTTCAGTATGAATTGAAATGGGCACGAAATTCATAGGTGAAATGTGAGAAGAATCCACTCAGAAACACTAAAACACCTATAAATACACTACAGGACTACAGACTTCAGTAAGGTTTGCATACCTTTTATACTCATAGTATCTAAAAGTTACAGCAACATAGAATGGGTGATATATCATCTCCTGTTACAGTGTGGGGAATACACAAAACAGCCAAAATCAAACTAGAAAGCTTATTTTTTTCTTTAAAATGGAGTTTTGCTATCAACTTTTGACCAGGCTTATTGATTATTCTTTGGCACTGGGAGGCAAAGATTGAGCACCTTATATGGAGCCAGACTGTATTATGTTCTTGGCAGACCTATTAGAGCTATGACGACAGGGAAAACAGATGGACTGTTGACAGCTGGCACTACAGTGAGTTGTAGGACTTACATAAATACTTCTATTCAATACTCAAAGCCATTCTTCCCCCTCCTTCGACGTAATGGAAAATTGCTCCTTTGCAAGTGTTCTAAAACCAGGCATTATGAGAAGTAACAGAAAATTTAGTATAAAGGCTACCCCTTGTCCTGATTTTGTTCTTGTGATAACCAGGCTCTACTCAAAGAGTTAATCTTGGTCTTATTCAATCTTTCTGTCTAGGGAAGGGAAAATGTAGTCAGGAAATTGGTCTTGATAGAGCAACAGTAGCTTATTATGCAACACTCACATGGAAGTGGTACGAAGATCAGCTGCAGCTCCTATGGAAAATATTGACATTTTGGGAGCCTTAACCATCTTCAAAAATATGGTGAGTTTTGTAGACATCTGAACTACAGACCTCTATGGCTAACTTTAAACAGTCCATTTGGAAATTTTTACAGAACCAGTCCCTTATTTCTTTAAATAAACTTCAAGCATTTGAAGTTGTTCAGGAATAGAAGTATGATATTAGTCAGGAGACCTTGTGAAGAACACGTTCAAAGCACTGAACTCCTACTGAATTTTGACTGACTTTACACAGTTAAAACTTTGCATGATGGTTGACTCCCAGAGCAGTATGGCAAATTTCTTTCCAAAATGAAATTCACATACACTCTAGCAGAATTATTTAAACTGGCTTCCTATCACACCTTTTGTTACACTAGTAATACCAACAAATACAACATCAAAAGGATTATTAAAACTGAAAAAAAAGTTTGATAGGGAAATATATTTGAAGAGGTGGACAGCATCTGTAATTGTCAAGCTTTGTTGTAAAGGGAACCCTTTTCTTTTTAATTTCATGGATGACTGAAATTTTCAGCCTGAAAATATATCCAATGCTCCATGAAATTTACTTGTCTATAAAATGTCTACTCCTGTTAACATGAACAAATAGATCTTCACTATAGTTGGATACATAAAATTAAACAAGAAGTAATTCTGGTCTGTTCAGAATCTCGTCTTTTCACCTCGAAAGAAGAAAACATGTAATGTTGGTTTTTAGCAAGGAAAAGTACAAATTTTTATTCAGTGCCTTTTCTTTGTCACCTTAGTAAATTTATTTTTTTCCTTTCTCGTGATGTGCTTTAGCAATAACCCAGAAAAGTAGAAGCCCTGTAGACATCTAATAAAATATTGAGCCAGAAGCTGGATTCTAATCTGTACTAATATGACTGTACAAATTTAACCAATAACATTGTTAATGAGGGCAACAAATCCAATAATCTTTTTATGACAGAGAATGAAACATCCTGTCTAGAAATCTACTAATTAAAGTGTCAAAACATCTTTAAAACTTCTTTTTCTAAGCACGTGAGACTAGTCCTGTCTTTTTGCAAGGCTATCACAACTGCACAGGTAAGTACAGCGTTTTCATAAAATAAGCCAACCAGAGAGCTAGGGTCTCTCACTCATGCATTTCACATATGCTTTGGAGATAAGAAAAGT
The DNA here is from genome assembly GCA_013397935.1 of Dasyornis broadbenti. Lineage (NCBI taxonomy): Eukaryota > Metazoa > Chordata > Aves > Passeriformes > Dasyornithidae > Dasyornis > Dasyornis broadbenti. Next base: position 60,342 of record VZRN01002465.1, on the reverse strand, counting down.
GACAATTAAATCAGAAGAAGAATTCTGTCTCTCTAGGAGGGAAATCTATGCAGTCTGCCAGTCTATCAATGCCATCCCCTTGATTTTTGAATTCGGTTTCTCTGTTTATTTTATTGAACTCTGCAGGGGTAAAAGGTTAGGATTACCAGAATAAAATACATTTTTTTTTCCCCATTAATTATGTTGTCTACAGCCCTTCTTCAGGTGAAATTTTTGAACTTTCAAGTTCCATGAGTAAGAAAAAGTTGCCTTGGACCACATTTTAGGGTTATAATCAGCACATATTAGCACTTCTGGATTAAATGCCCACGGGGGTACTATTGTCACATAGTGACAAAATTAGTGTGTTGCCTCTTTTACACTGAGATTCTAAAAATGTACCTACTACAAAGCTGCATGTTGAGTTCAGAACAGTGACCAAATAAGGGTACTGTTGGGTGAAGAATAGAGAGAACACAAGCCCTTCTTGGTATAAAAACTTCTAATTTTAGGTAGGACTTGCCCTAAGTAAAATCAATACTGTTATGCAGAGATTTAAACATGTATAGGACAAAAGCCTAAGACTGGGCTGCTCCTGGGTCAGCTGATGTGACTTTTTAGTGCATATGTGCAAAACACTTAGCAAAGTTCGACTGTCGTTTTTAACACAAAAATCACATTGCGCAGCATTGTCCACACGTCATGAGTGATGACTTGAAGAAGGTAGACAGTAATGGTGATTAAACCAGAGACTGCATTGTAGTTTGGGATGGGAGCCGTATGAACAGATTTCCACGTGGTCCAGTGAAAAATTTTGGAGTAAACTTTGCCAAGCTGTAGCCAGGAAAATGCATTCCCGACTTGAAAAGGATGAGCTTTTTCTTTGTTTTTACAAATAAAGAATGCTGTTGCTTGTAATATTTTTTCTTACTTTGCAGATTTTAATTAGAAACAAATAAACTTTTAGCAAAAGAAATTTTTCTTAGTTACTCAGACAAGGACATTTTTGTCCTCATTAAATCACATTCTCCATTTTCAAAGAACCTTGTCTGTGCTTTGGTTTTGCCTGTAGTTTTCATCCCAGCTACTGCAGTGGTGTCACTCTCTATTCCATATGGTATACATTCTTTCATGTACCTCAGTAGAAGCACAGTGAGAGTAAAAGACTAAGCAAAAGCCATACAGAACAAGGAGTCATAATTAGCCTCACAAAACACAATAGGAAATATAATGGTTTATATCTTAGCAGATATATGTAGAGAACAAAATTCTAATGCCTCTTGCCAAGAGAGTTTTAACTCTATGTAAAATATTTTAAAAGCCAATCTTCCCCTGCTGTGAGAATTCCTTATTACTGATCTGACTAAAATACCTGCCATACTATAAAAATTCCAGCACAGCTGTTTTACTTCAGGAGTTAGTAACAATAAGTTAATCGATATAAAAATCACTCTGCATGTATTTTGCCCATATCATCCTGTTTTACTTTTTTTTCTGGCACTTTATATATTGGCAGTATTGTCTGACTTGACAGACACGGGACAGAGAGCTCCAGACATAAAGCTGTACAGCAAATATTCACTGACACATGCACATTAGAGTATGTTCACTACTACATGCTCTTTGCAAAATAAACAGTGTGAATCGTTCCATGAGGTTTTTTCCCCTCTTCTTTTTTTCACATGTAATGAAGACATTTGGCCACAAAAATTACTGAATACACCATTATTGATATTATAATCAACTTTCTGTTCACTGGCCCATATTTTAATTTTGCTGTGCTCTACTGCTCTTTTTCATTTAAATGATACTCTTGAATGAAAAATTTCAGAAGAGTGGCCCTTTCATAGGACGTGAACTCTTAACCAGACATTTTCCAGCCCCAGGGAAAAAATCTTGTTATTAGCATGCATTTTTCTTAAAACTAAAATTTTGATTAGATGGTGTTTCCTCTTCCAGCCCCTCTCTTCCATCTTATTTTACAGCTGGAGTAGAAAGGCTGAATCCAGAATAAAGCAAGCTAACAATTTTAGAGATATTGGGGAAAAAACTGATACAAAGCTACACCAATGAACCAAACAAAACAACACACTCTTAAACCTGCTTTGAAGGAAACTCAATATTCTCAAAAAATGTAATTGGACTTTAAATATTTGTAAATATCATTAGAAACTTGATCTTAGGTAAAACTCCATCCCCCTCTTGCAAAATGGAAACAACATCACATTCCTTCTTTAGGTTCAGCCAGATGACAGCACTGTCACAGGAGCCAGCAGCTCCCTGGGATAAGGCACCAGGAGGGTAAGGGGCTCCCTGCATTGGGCAGGGCAGGGCCTGGTAGCCAGGGCTCATCCCATTTATCCATTTTATCTTTAGAACATTGAATTCTGGGGGAAGAGCTCAGAAATAGGCTACTTCTTTTCCCCTATCTCAAAAGTGCAGAGCTATTAAATAACAACAACAATTATGGGCTTTAATATCAAGTCTTTGTATTTCATTTCAGGGAAGTCCCTATGGTCTTCACAGGGACATACCAGAGGTAAAGGTAATAGTCTGCAGTTTATTTATAAATTACACTGAGATAAAGAATGGATAGAAGAGTATGTGTAAGAAATACAGAGGCGGTGGAAGAGTAGTAAACATGAAAATAAATCAGGAAAAAATGGAGCTTAGTGAAACTCTTGGCAGCAAGAGCAAAAGATAGAGAAAATAAATTAAAAAGTAGAGTTTCTCCATAAAAATAAGCTATCTTAACTTTGCATTTATTCTTGTTTTCCCCTCTGCAAGTAACTTTATACTAAATATGAATGGTAAACTCAGCCATCCAAAATGCTAAAACATATATATAGAAAACACATTGCAGATAACTAAATAAAGTTTGGCAGAGTAGCTAAATATGAGCTCAGGCAGATGCACTCTCTTACCTTACAGAGTTATCTACAAGCATCATTAAAGTTCATAAGCTCATGTAGCTCCACTGGTACCAGTGGAACCGGGCTATTTTTTACCGATGGACACATTCTGGGCAACAAAGAACTGGGCAAAAGCCACTTTTAGTACAATTCCACAGCCCAGTGCTAGTAATGGAAAACATCTCAACACTTGCATGGCCTGGCTGAATGCTGCTGCAATGTCTCTGCTTGGTATCTATGGAAACATTTTCAAGTTTCCCAACACCTCCTACACAGAAATCCTGGTAGATTCAAATTGAAGTAGATTTTCCATGAAACATGACCTAAGGATAGTTCCAAAAAAAGAAAAGAATCTTATCATGCAACACTCTAAGGTTTTACACTTCATTGGTGAAACACGTAATAAATTGCAGTCAACACTACTCTTAAGCAACAATAACCTGTCTAATTCAAGAGCAAGATTTCAGCTGCTGATTTCATTAAACGTCCAACTGCAGAACAAACAGAAATTCTGCTCACTCTTTGAACCTCTGTTAGATTCATGGAGGGAGAAATTCATCTTACTTAGAAAGACAAAGATGTTTTAACTGATTGCCTGTTTAATAATAGCTCCTTCCATGATTGATGGAAACTTACAAAGTGTAGTTATAAGTGCAAGTCAGACCTAACCTAACATATTAAAGATAAAATTGTCCACCAACTCATGAAGCTATAACATTTTCCATAATAACATCAACATTAATATAGCCAATATTCTCTACATCTTTATTCATCTAGTAATCATAAACAGATCAATTAGAATCCTACTTGAAGAAAATTGCTATGATGTTGGTAGAGCCTACTGTTGCAAAACAAAAATAGGAAATATCCACCACTGAGTGATGTGGTGGCTGATCTGATGCCTAATAGAAATAAGATGTCATGGTCATGTCCAAAGGTGGCAAGAAGTATCTAGTGAATTATGAGACTGTCTGTTTCACCACAGACCTTAAAACTGCAAAAGTCACTTTCATATTAACCATTTGGAGACGTTTTTCTTTCTCAGTGAAAGTGGGAATGTTAATGACTTTTGTCAACTTGTAAACTTACAGCTTAATGGCTAAAATTAATAAAATTTTATATATAATGTAAGTTTTCCACAAAGTCCAGATTAAATTTCCAGTAAACTTACGTAAGCAAATTCTTCTGTTCTAAGACTAACAAAATACAGAAAATATATATCTATAGATGTTTGGGCTAAGAAGTTATTCTTGTAATTTGATTAAAATTAAAAAACAAATTCAAAAGATTGTTGTTATCAAAACCATCATTGCTAATAACCTCACTCCCCCTGTAGTTCTATCAGTTCAACTGAAAAATGAGCTTCTGGGGGAAGGTGGGTTAGAGAAAAGATTCTTCTTTTCGGTTTAACTCTGACAAATTCATTCTCTCTCCAGTGTTCATGAAAACAATAATTGGTGATAGCCTCAATTCACAGAACAACATTAGGAAACTTGGCTGGCAAAAGCAGCAAAAATTAAGGAAATACTATAATCAACAACTTAAATTCTTTCTAAGTTCTTGCTGCTGCTTCCTGTTTACTAGCTTTAGGGCAGGTTCTATTTAATGGCATTATTTAGGTCCTCTGAAATGCCCTTAGTCATGAAGAGATTGCACTAGTGAACAAATACATTGATTTTGTAGGTATTTAGGCTGAATCTGGTCTGAAGACTTTGGAGAAAAGTGAAGTAATAGGAGGGAATGAATACTGAGAAATAAGGCAGTACTTCACAAAAAAAAATATATATTTGCTGATAATCATTAAAAAAATAGACCCTTATCCAAAATATTTTTATCTAAAAGTTGTCTCATTTTGCTGACTACTTGTGTTCTGATCTAAGAAGTCCTGGAGAAGTTAAGGGATAGACAAGGCCAGAGACAGCTTATGATAGCTGCTTTAGCATGGATATGCATTGTTCTGTTAGACAGTCGAAAATCCCATCCTCATCTCCATCAGAGAACATAGGTCTTTAAGGAGAATATGTGAAAGGAAACTGGATACGTTAACCCTTACAGGTGGCTGGCAAAGACATGTGCAAGATCTACATGAGTGTCACAATCTCTTATGAACCAAAGTTTTGGCTGTAGAAGTAATCCCCAAATATTCCAAAAAACAAAATTTGATTTTTGCATAAACTTGCAAGAACTGAGAAACTTGGTTTCTTTGTGATTGTGAGGTTTAAATAGAAATTAGCATACTTGCTCTGCACAGAATAGTTTTATATCTATAGAACACTGTACATAGTTACAGATTCTCTAAGCTCTGTATCATATATACGTTATTGTGAGTACAAATGACACATTGTACAATTATTACTTTATTATTTTATTGCGTGAAGTTTGAGGTTACTCTTTCTGCCCTGAAATCAATCCTCAAAGGATTCAAATAAATAGTGACCTCCTGGGGGTTACAATTTAAATTCACTTGAAAAAAAACACCATTCCTACAAAGTCTGCACAGAGGATAACCTACGTAAAATACTCTTCTGTGATTTTGTTTCAAATGAGGACAATATGCATAGACAACTGCTGTTCCATCGGAAGTTAAAACTGAGAACTGAAAACAGAAGTGCATGTAGACGGTGATGGGATTAAACCTTAAGGTGAATAGTTAAGTTACTGATCTTGAAAACAGAAGTTACTCAGTGGACGCCTCATTAAAGACCAACTCTCCTCAGGTGTTTAGGAGCATTGAACATTAATTCAGATCACTAATAAACTGACAACAGGGAATAATTGTCATTGAGAGGAAAGTCTACTTTGCCTTTTTGTTCTGTAATTTCTCTTAATCTAGGCTCACAGTGCAGGTGCTTCACAGTTCTTCTACTACAAAATGTGGATGATTGAGAAGTGTGTGAGTTTATATCACTCCTTCCCCAAATGGTTGCATGTAGACAAATTATTTTTTATGTGCACCTGAGAGGACAAGTCACAGGTGGGGAAAAAGGGCAGAGGAAAGAAAGAACTTGCCCATATAATTTCAATTAATTTCACTAGAGTTTTGTACTCTTGACAGCTGAAACTCTTGCTGCTCTCTTGCATTAAGAGATAAAGTCTTTTCCACATATTTCCAAGATATGCATGCCTTCGGTCCAAAGAACCCGAATGAACAGGTGGGAAACATAATATGGAGCTCCTAAAACAACATTTTGAGACAGACCAAAATACCTTAATAATAGCAGCAATAAAAATGAACATTGGGTAAGAAACTAAATTTTGCTGGGATATTATGAGAAGTTTAAATGGAATGTGAAATATTTTCAGTTAGTTTCATGCTTTCTTGAGCCTTTGTAAGAGACAAAATTGCTCTCTTATTTTCCGTACATTCAATAGAGAGCTGTAACTGTAGTGCATGTCCTATTTCTTGCTGCAAAATAAGAAGAAAATAAAAGATTCACTTGCTCCTTTCCCAGTCTCTGTCCATTCCACTTGTTTACCCTGGGGCTGAATTTGGCCTGTATTTCATCAAATGATCCATATCAAATATAATGATCTTTTCAACATTATCAGATTGTCGTTTCAATTTTGTGCATGTTTTATTCTGATTACTTTTCCCTTCCTCTTGCAGCTTTATATATTGATAGTGCAAGCTCATCTTGTCAATGTAATTTTCAGTTTCTGGTACATCTGATTGAGTAACAGTAACTGAAAAATAATTCAAACAACGTCTTCAAATATTCTTTTCATCTTTTCTCTCTCTTAGGCAAGTGGGTTTTTGGTTTTTTTTTAATTTTCACACTCTATGAACCTCTAGAAAACATATGGCTAATATATTAGCCAAAGTTATTCATGAATATTTTGTTCCATTAGCAGATCCAGGGAAAGAATAGGCCCAAACCTAAGAAGGGAAAATTATAGGCAGAAGTGCTTGAAGAACACATCTGAGAAACAGGAAATTCTGACTGTACTTCCTACCATCCCATCCCATCCTGCACAGAATATAGAGTTGCCAGCTAGCTTGCCAGCTTTTGAGCACTGTGAGAGACTGAAATGTTAATTGGTAATGATTCAATCACCCATTTGCAAAAATGGCTGGTGCTTTGCTGCTGATGTGCAAGGGAACAGCCCAGGTGCAGAGGGGTTGAGCACCCACCACTGGAGGCTACAAACTGTGAGGTGGGATAAAGCTTTTTATCGTGCCAATGTCCTCATTTACACAATTGGTTTAGTCTTAACTTTACTCCCTGGGGAAGTACCAGGACATTCTCATGTAGGCATGAAGGTATTAATCGTTTCTGAAATGATAATTGGGTCAACTAAGCTGACATGAGAGGCAGCTGTCTTAGAAGGGTTCATAAATCATCAAAGACTGCTGAAGTGTCCCCACATTCTTTTCTGGGGCCTTCCACCAGAGAACTGCACATGATCTACAGTATTGCATCAGACAGTTCAAAATTCCAGGGGAGCTACCTGGGCATTCTCACCTGAACCTAAACATATATTAACCCATTGAACTCTGTGTTTCATGGGCTTTCCCCACACCAGACAGATCAAGACTGCGACCATCACTTCAATCAATGGAGAACTAATTTGCAACAATCAAGTCTTGTCGCTTGATCCATGGTTGGTGATGTCTTTCTTCACCATTATCTACTCTTATTCTTTCTTTTCCTTATATATTTTCTCAAGTGATATCTTTATACTTTTATATTGTTGCATTTCTATAGATAATAACCAAAATGATGGCTACATACCTCTTTTCTATTGCAACCAATTTGTTCTAAAATAAACCCTCCATATCTATCTGTCTATCTATCTATCTATCTGTCTATCTGTCTGTCTGTCTGTCTGTCTGTCTATCTATCTATCTGTCTATCTATCATCCCTATATGAACACTGGTCATTCAGTGTTGCTTCACTTGGACCTGCTCCAAGGGATCTATTGACAAGAACCTCGGTTACTCTCCCCTTCAGGGGCAGTTTCTAACAAGCACCATCTGCATTACTGTGTGTTAGAAATTTATAGCAGAATTTACCAATGGATTTAGCCTGGCATGTTCATACCACTAATGTCTCTACATCCAATCTCTTTGTTATTTGGCCAGTGTCTTTTAACCATTAAAGAGAGAGAGATTTTGTGTAAGAATGGCTATTTCATAAACTCAAACTTGGAGTACATGGATTAATTCCAAAAATTGGTATGGATTTCTATAATCATATGCATAGTGATATTGCACAGCAGGGCTCCTATGACAGCAGTGACTCAGATTCTTTCAGAACCTTTCTTTCAATCATCTGTGTTTGTAGAGATTTCAGAATCAACTTTCCTCCTGCACAGAAAGAAATCTGCTTCATCACTCTTACACTATAGGGGCAGAGTAGGACTTCAAGTTAATTAGAAACATAACTCTTCAAAACTTTGAAAAGAATCTATTATTACTTGTCAGTAGTCAGTGTTTCACATTCAACATTTTCTTTTAGGTCTGATAAGGGACCTGAATTTCACCCAATTATAAAACTTACCTGATTTTAATACAAACACTACTTTTGAGCTAGGGCCGCATACAAATTCAGTAGTTTATTTCAGGATCAGTGTATTCTGCAATAAAAAGTTTTAGGTGCATGCTTAGTGAAGACCCTAGAAAACAAAGCTATGTCCTTAAATAATAAAGCAGGAAAACGGGGAAAGAAAATGGAAAAGTTTGGAAAAATTTGTTACTGAAGATATCCACCTAAAGAGAGTTGCTTGTCTTAGCCTTTGCTTTAAAGGAAAGATGGAACTAAAGAGGTAGAAGCTTAAAGAAACCTGAGAAATAAATCACAGTTACAAATAAAAATACAAACCTTTTTTTCCCTTTTCCTCTGATTTCTCTTAGTGAAGTTCAGCCTCTTCCTAATGTATATCATTTTTGTGGTTCTAGTCTTCCTTGAATCTAGCTACTTCACAACTGGTGTGCACCAGGGTGGGGGGAAGAAGGTGGGTGGTGCAGGCTTCTCTCTAGATCTCAATGAAGAATGGCACAACAGAAAATACATTAAAAAATAGCTATTTCAGTAATGAGATAGAAATAGGAGGCAGGATAGTAAATCCTGCATTCCTTCAGTTATAAATGCTATACAGAACATAAATATTTTCAGGGCAGTTACAGAAGGGAATCACATGCAGGAATGTGAGGTGTATCTGCAGCAGTGATGGCTATTTCACCACCCCCCTTTATCAAATGCTGGGCTATTTGGAAATCATGGTCTTGGAAGGACCTCTGGGGATTTTCAATGGGGATGAGACCTGGTAAGCATGGAAAAGCGGTCTGATGTTATAGAGGCATAGGAAAAAGAGTTTGTTAGATGTATAAAAATAGTTTCTGTTTCTATGTGAGTCAGATTGTCTTACCTGGTAATAACTAACATCCCTTTTGTCAAACACATTGCAATAAATGGTAGAGCTGTATCACTTTACTGCACTGTCAGTTCAGGATTTTTAAAGAGTACGGCTGAGCCTCGGGGGGAAAGAATTTTATGAGCATGGGATGCAGCCCCATGGCTTTGATTTAGAAGACTTGAGGGAAGAGGGAATTTGCAGAGAGTTACTGGAGAAGAATGGAGCATCCTCTGCTGCAGTACACCCCTGGAAAGGCTTGTGGAAATGAAATGGGACGGAGATTCTAAAGGAGCTATAAGCTCATCCATCACAGAGAGCAGATCCATTGCCGAGCTTAGAGATGGTGGGAAGATTTCCTTAGAAACCTAGAATGGGCCACTGACTTAATAGTAACTCAGAAAGCCAAAGAAAGTTTCTGCAATAAATAGCAAAACTGAAGAAAAGGGAAAATATCTGGAGAAATCTTTGTCATACATTCATGGTGTAAGAGCACTGCATTTTTAATCAGTTTATCCATTCTTTCTGATGATTAGTCCTTTGTAAACATAACATGCCCAATTTTCCCACATATCTGTTAGTGGTGTGCTTTGAAGACTGTGGTGTAGAAATCATTGATACTTGACTTTTCATTTGTCATGGCAGCACCAGGGCAGGTGACTCCCCTGGGTATGTGATTGCAGGGTTGGAGCTGCAAGGCACTGAGCAGGGACTGTCAGAGCTACTGATGCCTTCAGAGGCCTGGACATACATTTGTTTTATTTATTCATGATGAAGTTTAACATTTCTCAGTTCAAAGAATTATCTTGCTTGAGATAATTATTTTTGTGTTCTAATAAAACATATTTAATAATGACCCCCAAGCTATTAAGTTTTGTGGCCTCCTGAATTGAATGAAAGCTAAAGCTTTTATTGTTTCAAAGGTCTGTTAAAATGGAGTCTCAGTGCTATTGCTAACAATTTTGAATAACATTGTGAAACAGGTTTATAGTCGAAAGAATACATTTTTCAAAGATTGTACATAGTTGAGGGCACTTTCACACCTTATTTGGGATAGTACCACCCACCAGGGCTTCTGGATGAATTGTGCAATCATTTGATGCCAAAAAATCTTCAGAGGAAGCAAAGAGCCAATTTGTTCCTGTGGAAGCTGAGGATTTGGAAAGATATCATAACAGCATCAGAGCTAAAGTTCATCTCTGAGATCTTGAGATGCTTTCTAAGGAGGAGCCTATAAGTCTTTGTTACCTGTATGGTAAAAAAGGGTAAGTTTTAGAAGCTATAGAGAGTGAACAGTAATTCCCAATGCTACACACCCACACACTGACACTTCAGATCTCTGTATATGGGTTTCAGAGAGAACATCTTCACTTCTCCATTGTAAGATAAACACGACAGAGCTTACTACCTCTCCCTTGCTTTCCTCTTAGGCTTTCTCTTTGAAAGTTTTTGCACACTTGTTTTATCTTCTAGCCATTGTAACATTATAACATTCAGATCCAGTTTAAATACTGTATTGCTTTTCACACACTACCCCAGCTCAACTAGTTTGTATTTCTGGAAAAGTCGGATTTCAGGTTTTCATCACTTCAAAAATTCCCAGTTGCTCAGATGAAATGTTCATTCATCTGTTGTTGAAGCCTTAATTTAGATCAATATTTTTTTGTGCTTAATATACTAATGGACAATTACTTACATATATGTACTAGGAAAAAAATTACTCTAGTAAAAAAAAATAGCAGGAGAAAATTGAAGAGACAGCCAATGAAGTCTTTCTTTGTGGAAGGGGTGTAAGTGTTTGGGGGGTCCTTAGAAATCTAAACAAAACCAACCAAACCAAAATGCAAAAAACACAAACCCAAATCATTTCTATGGTGGATGAGTTTCATATTCAGTAGGAAAGGTACATATGAGAAATCAGAATCAAGCCACATGAAATCAGTTATAATAATTTTATTATACTATAAAAAATTGATTAAGAGTTGCAGTAAGAAATTACTTTTATTTAATAGATACAATCCACATCATAAGATTACTCATCATCCTGACCTGTATCTCAGCTTTTACATGGAACACTCACATGGAAGAAAATTCAAGTCACAAAAGGGCAATTTGATCTGCATCTTCATTCTTCTCAGTTTCTCTGTTAAAGCTCTCAGGAAAGGAGAGAAGTTAGTCCTAGAGACTGATACAGAGATATAATTTTTTTTTTTTTTTTTTTTTTTTTTTTTGTTAGACACAGCTTGAAGTAGCATGAGTTATCTTTTTTGTAGAACTTCAAGATATTTTATTTGACTCTATCAAAAACCTAAAAGTATAGATGCAATAAAAAATATAGCAGGAAATAAAAGGTTATCCGAAATGTTTAAGATCACAAAGCTTATTTTGAACAATAGTTTACAGTGAGGGATTCATCCATTTCAAGCCCAATGAATTCTGAAGAGAATTTTTTCCAAACTATAGTCACAAAAGCATCAGGCAAACATTGAATGGGTTTTCCCTAATATATCTAAAATTAATATTGCAGAAAAATCAGCAATAAAATATGCACACTAAATAAAAATTGATTAGAAATCCAAGTACTGACTGCTTTACACTCAGGGAGCAAATAAACACTGTAGACCAAAGACCATTGGTTTTACCAGTCCTCACAGAATTGCCAATGCAGCATTTAAAAAAAAAAAAATTAAAAATTACTCCACTTGATTACCTAGTTTATTTATTTTTTTTCCTTGGTGAAAGTTGAGAGAAGAAGCAAGACTTTCCTTGGGAATAAAAAATACATGCAGTGGTAGTTTCTACAGAATCAATGATGCATTAGATGTTCATAAACTGATATACTTTTCATTAATTTGCTTATATGCTCTTAAATTGTGCTTTTTAAATGTTTAACTATGTCTTACTTAAAATGGAGTCTAGGGCTTTTATACACAATTTAAAATATGGCACAAGAGATGTAGGATTAATGAAGCTTTTCAGAATGTCAGGAAACAAACTGAATTTGCTTCAGTTTAAACTTTGATTGGAGATTAGTTTGGCATATTAGGATTTGGAAATTTCCGCCTTTCTCGGCTCACCAGATGCTAACAGGCTTCATCTGACAGACTGCATGTACCTTGGATAGCAAATGACATCATGATGTGGCATATCCAAGGTGAATGTCACCACTCGCTAGCAATAATTTGTGCTAATGTAATACCTCATGCAAAACACCAGACACTCCTTCAGCTATAAATAGTGATGCCAGACTATGGTAGGCAATTTGACTGACAGGCAAGGACTTGCGACAGCAGCAAGCCGCATCAGCTCAGCAAGGGCACTGAAGAAAAGTTCATCAGAGTAGTACTGTTGTTACAAATCTACTGAATTACACTGGCGAGAAACTCTTACAAACTTTGCAAGCAAGGGTAAGGATTACGGTTCAACAACTTCTTTTTTATATTCTTGCAAATAAGAATATATCAATTCTCATGTGAAATTCAAGAAACTTAAAAAGGATGAAGACCTCTCTTTCAGTGCTTTGTCCCTCAAGATTCATTTGTCTGTTCCTCTTAGTAGCTTACACAGAGTCAGATGCCAAAACCTTTACACAAGCCAAGGGAACGAGGTTCCTCATAATGTCACGGTACTGAAAGTGAAACCATGCAAATAGCAGGTGATATGAAATTCAGTGTCTCAAATTCTGCTCTTCTCAGAAGTTTAGTGAACTTACTGTGGTACAAAGAGAACCTGTATTTTTTCAGCAATGTGAATGCTGTTGATTAAACCTTTTCTTTCCCCCTACAAAATAAGAGAGAAATAATGCATTTTTTTCAAAATATATTTACTCTTCTATGTTCCTCTGTAAATCTAAGCCTTCCATTTTTGTTTCATGTATAATAGCTATTGATTTATAATAGCTATTGATTGTGACTTCAAAGTGTGGCGAAAAAGATCAGTGAAGTGCTCGGAAACATGGTGAATTTCATGTACTAATCAATTTGAAGTGTCATTCCAGTATTCCCTCTCAAAATAAACAAACGCTTTCCTACACACATTTTCTTTATTCACTCCTGAAATTTTAGAAATAAAAACCCTGCTTAACACAGAAGTTAAAGATTTCACAGTATCACAAAAGATTCCAATATGCAATGTGCTTCAATTCTGTAAGCTTCGTTCAAAACTTGGAAATTCAGTGCATCAAGTTGTTATAGTTCTTTATAAAAATCAGCCTTTTTGTATCTTTCCCTGATTTTCAATATTTCCTCTACCTCTTTAAAGATTAAACCATTCATTTACCGTAAAACAAGCTAGACCTGAAAGATTCATTATACTAAATATCTGTGGTTTGAACTCAAGACAATCAGGATAAAATTGCAAGACCAATATCAGAGATACTTATATAAATAATCTAAACCTTATAAGGCTAACCTGTCTGCTCTGTGCATTTGCGTAAAAACAAAGGAGTCACAAGAATGAAAGCATGTCTTTCTGAATTTAACCTAACAGTCTTACCACTGCATTGATGTAGGCTTTTCTTTTTACTAATGTAAGAATAAGCCAACTGGTAATGTGCGAAATGTGGAAGCAATACTGGTTTTTGCAATAGGTCCCTGAGTCAGCCTGAGCTTTGAGGTGTATATGGCTTCATCTGTTCTTAAAATGAGCTCTGCAAAGGAGATTCTTAGGGAAAAATCAAAGTAACAGGAATAGACTACAGAGAAATAAAGAAGGTCCAGGTCTGTGTCTCATTACCATCTTACCTTTGCAGGTGGGACTGTGAAATCAGTTTAGTGGACTGTCGGCAGCTTCTTGAACTTCAAGAAATTTTTCACAGGCTCGATTTTCTCCCCCAGTGAAACCTGGTTTTCTGCTCTCTGTCCTCCATGCAGCTGCTGTCTGCTCATCTGCAGACTGTCAGCCCCTTGATCGCTCTTGCTGACTCTTGTTTGTTCTCTCTTTCCTACTGCTTTTCTGCTTGAAGTACCTGAACACTCTTCTCTCCAAGGAAGATTTGGTGACCGCCCAGGGAAGAAGCGTTCCACAGACGCTTCCACTATTCTTGCACTTCTTCTAAAATGGATATTCACACACACACTGGAAACAAAACATACATACCAGCAGTCACCCCCTGTAATGGGAGTAGTTAAAAATCACCAGGTGTGGTTTTAAATCCAGTGTGAAGTCTGTAAGTGAATGGATGAAAAATCTTTACCCATGTGAGAAATACTGTCTTACCAGAGGGAGCTTTCTGTTCACTTTGGCAAAGAGACACCTGAGACTGCGTTATATCTTCAAAATAAAAAAATAAATTAAAAAAATCTGTTTAAAGGAAAGCTTGTATTTAACACTAGATTCTAGAATATATAAGTTGACTTCAAGAAATTATTTTAAACGGACAGTACATAACCTTATAGTTAAAACTGCTCTAAATTGCAATGCTGACTGTCCCTCATAGGACATATGTGTCAAAAAGCATCTCTGTCAAAACACTTTTTGGCTATTCCAAGAAACTTATGTCGCTGCTGTCTGATTCTTATGTCCCTCCGGATAGCAGAATCTTCAGAAAAGAAACTCAAAACAGATTCCCTCCCTCCCCACTCAGTTCTGCTGAAATAGGCCCTTTAATGAAAGCTCCGGTTGATTTAACAATTCCGACCTTTTATGCCAAGCACTGCCAGTCATTCTGCATTATGTAACAGATGTAACGCTACATTACATGTCAAATCTAATGCAAGGTTGTGCTACATTTCAGGGATGAACATTGCAGGTGAATGTGATGATGGGTTGTTTCTGGTTCTTTTTTAGTAACGAAACCTACAAACACAGTAAGTTTGAGATATACAAGACTTTTCACAAGAAATCTTTTTTTGGGAAATAAAAGTCTCCTAGAATGAACAAAAAAAATCTTTTTCAAGTTTTTCATTACTGTGCAATGCTACTTTTTTTCTTTTCTAATTCCGTATATAGTCTGATACAAAGAACACCTGTAGAAGGAAAGGACAATTTTGACTTCAACAAAGTTTATCCAATCTTGGAACAAGCTGGTGCAAATTTGAGAAAGGTTGTATCCCTCTCATGCAATTTGGCAGCCAAAAGGATGGGAATAAAATAAATTATTGTCCTCATATATTGTGAACATAGCCCTAAATAAATAATTGAAGTGATTACTGAGATCAGCTTATATTAGAATTGATTCCTTGCCAGTGTGTCTGACCATGGAGAAAACTTCCTACTTACACAAATTATTGGAAGATTCATTCAGGAAGTTCATTGTACTGTGAGCAAGTCAACAAACACGTCAGAAAAAAAAGTTAGGAAACTTTAAAATTCATACATAAAATACAATAAATGTATTCCATGAACATTTGGAACATTTAAAGACATTTTTAATTAGGATTCCAAATAAACAGTTGGCTCCTGTTGGCTGATTTAATAGAGAAATTTGGTTTCTCTATTAGCCTTGTTGGTCTAGATTACATTTATTACTGGCCTCAAGCTCCCATAGGTATTCTGCCTTGTGGCTGTCTACCAAGAACCTTGGAGGCTTGTCAAATTTCAGAGCTATGTAATTTCACACAATTTACTCCACACTCTCATCTCCCTGCCTCTTCTTCACTCCCTCTTCCAATCCATAGTTAAGCTGAAATATAACCCATTTACAGTCTCATGCCATAGCTTCTCTCCTGCCCCAGGACTCCACTTACAAACATGTTCATAGCTAGCCAGTGAGCTACTGACTAGAAATGAATGTTGTAGGGTGGCAAGAAGATAACTTCACCCTAAAAATGAACCCATGGACTCCTTTGAGTGCCATGGTATTTTTCTCTCAAACCTCTTTTACTACTGTTGTGCATTACTTTTAGTACCAGAACAACAAATATGTTTTCTGCAAGGTTTGCAGACTGGTGGTGAGGATGAACACCACAGTTCCCAGTGTAGGAGCGGTGCCTCTCCACACTTAAAAGTGGAACCATCTCTGATGGTTCCATGCTCCAAAACTGTGGTCTAATGTGGCAGCCCTGTCCCTGATATGTGACAAGCACAGCTACAGACGAAGGTACAGGTGCATTTCATGGTCAGCTCTCCTGAGGCCGTGCCTAGAGTACTGAGCCCAGTTCAACTGGAGGACCACAAGTGTAGTAGGGATCTGGAACACCTGGCTTAAAAGGAGGAGCTGAGGAAAGTGGGCTTACTTAGTCTGGAGAAAAGATGACTGTGAGAGATGAAGTGGCTGCCTTCAACTACTTGTGAAGGTGTACTGAGACAACAGAGTCTCGGAGGTACCCTGTGGAAGGACACCGTTTAACTGTTGCAAGATGCCCAAAGGAAATTCTGATTAAAAGGAAGGAAAATATTTTGCAATGGATGTAAAGTAAAAAGCTTGTCTAGAGATGTTTTTGAATCTCTGTCCTTGGATATGTTTAAAAGTTGGTCAAGGGCTTGAATAACCTTGTTTAAATTTGAGGTTGGCCCTGCACTGTGTCAGGTGACACCCAGGCTTCCTTCCCAATCTCCCTTCCCCTGTGTGTTTCCTCCTCCTGTTCTATTCCATGGCAGTAGGGAACAGCCTGAAAGATTTGACTTTAGTCCATTTAGTCCTGTAAATGTGTTAACAAAATGCTACAAGGTGAAATATTAGAAAGGCTATCAGATAGTGGACTCTGCATCTCCTATTAGAGAGGTTATCTGGAGCTTGTTACGTGGTAGGAGGCTGTGGGAAAATGAGCCAAAGTATGGTAAAACAGGCTTTAAATTCCTTAGTGAGAGAGTATACTGACAATCTAGGGACCCTCACTTGCTACCACCGCTATTTCATAGATGTGCTTGAATTTGGTGCGTATTTTCCTTTCAGCAAGTGAACCTTTCAAGCCATTTTAAATTTAGTCCTGCAGAAAGTATATTGTAGTAATGCATTTGGAAATGACAGGCACATAAAAAAATTGTGGTGGTGGTTATAACAGTAAGGATGTTGATCCTGTAGGTTTTTAATAAGGGTGTAAAGCAAAAAAGGAAAAAAAAACAACCAACCAACCAAACAAACAAACAAAACCAAAATGGAAAGTCACAGAATCCCGTTACTATGTTTTAGCTGAAAATTGATGTAGTTGCACATTATTACCTTAAAAAAAAGTTATTACCAAGTCTGAAGGTAGAAGAAAAGATAAATTTCTTAGTAAATCAGTGCCATTTGAACCATTGGCATGTATACAGTCTTATTTTAATGAAATAATGTATAATTGACAAGAAAGATTGTTGCATACCTTTTTGTCTTTTTTGCCTTTTTGCCCTCCTACTAAGCATGAAGCAGCTCTACAATCGAAGCAGTAACTAACAAACACATTTAAAAAATCCCCAAACACATAAGCAAAATCAAGTATAACCTCTATGTCATGGTACTGACTTCATCTCAGAATCATAAACTATCAGTTTGAAAAATGCAAATTAATTTAAACTTGGGTTGCAAGAATGTATCTGCAAAAGCCTTGCAGTATAAAAAAAAATGCCCTGATAGCAAAAATTACATTACCATATGTGGCTAAAGTAAGCAAAGCCGTACTAAATAACAAAGAAATAAACAAAAAAGTGCTATTGTAGCGGATGACTGAAAATGTATGCTTTAAAGAAAGGGACTATAAGTAAGGATATGATATGTTCTGACAATGGAAGAGCAGTGACAGATACTAAACTGTGCTCACCTAAATGCAGGTTTCAAGTAATTTCCATTAATATACTTGGTAAGAACAAAAGTCAATCCAAGTTATTTCAGCTAAAAAATGTTTTCACTCACTGTCAGTAATGTCATTCCCAACACATTGCTAGAGAACAAGTCAGTATCTACTCCTACAATACCCTTGCCTCAGGTTAGAATAACGGTGAAATTATCAGTCTCTCTGTACTGCAGGATGGAAGACAACTTGGGCTGGAAACAAATGAACTCAACTGAGCATACACTTGCAAGAATTTTAAGCCAACATTTGAACATTTCCTATTCAGTAAAACCAGGGAATTATGCGCTTACTCCCTGCCTCTGTTTGGTCCTGTGATTATTCATTGTTATGATGTCCTTTTTTCCCCTTAGTAGCTAGGCTGTCATTTTAAAATAGTTTTACCTTATGGCCCCAAGGCAATGTTCTGGCTTGGATGGGGCCCCCCTGCACCATGGTTAAACGTGCCACTAGTGCTAGCAGTTCTTCCTAATTGCACTTTGATGAAACATGAGAACCTCTCTGAGTAATTTCCACAATTTTTCTTATTCCATTAGGTTTGATTGAACCTTATTACTTACAGTATATTAATTCATACCAGTTGAGTATTTAGACCCTACCAAGATGCTTAGTCCCACAGAATTTGCATTTATATACTAACCAATGTTGAAAAAATAATAATACAAATTACAAATTTCAGATTAAGGGGATATTTAAAATTAAGATAACGGTTTTGTTCCTACATTCAGTAAAATAGTAGATTAGTGACAGAAGCAATACTAGTGATAGTGTTGAAATTTTAGCATTCAGACACAACTGATTTTCAGGAATTAGGGCACTAATGTACACATGGAAAGACATGCACGTGTAAAGTAAAACTCTTGCTTTAATGAAGTCAGTATCAATAAGGTGAAGTGCCAGATTTTCAACAAACAGCCATAAGATATTTCAAAGAAAAGAGCAATTCAAATGGTCAATATTATACTTGAACTGAAATTATATGGAGTATTGTTGACACAATAGAATGTAAATAATGCAGAAAAATCTTTGCAATTGTTACCTGTCATTTGGTACCTGGCAGCCAGGTATAGCAGCTTTTACTATATTTGATCTTCATATATTTATCCTGTCATGGCAAAACAACTATCTTAATGCAGGGTTAAATTTCTTACACCTGGTGAAGTCTTAAAAAACACTGGTAGAAGGAAAACGTTTGTTTTCTTACAGAATAGTCTTTGTAGTACAGAATTTGCAAACAGGGCCCTGACACACTGATCGCTGCACATAGAACAGAGTGATTGTTTTTGAATAAGTTGCAAACTAAGGAGAAAATACAGTCTTATTCAGAGAAAGAGGATAATAAAACAGAAGTTCTTTGGAACAGAAGAGGGAAAAAATTTTCTGCTCACTCCCCAAATTTACTTATTTGCAGGTGGAACATGCTTGATGCCTATTCTCCCACGTGTGCTTTCAAGTTGAAACATTGAAAGAAATTTAAGAAAAACAAAGCTATTGTTTTGTCTCTATTTGTTTTGTCATGTTCACTTTCAAATTCTTAACCACCATTTTTTTCAATTGGATTGTCTCCCACAGTTTTTAGCCAAAGGGGAGGAAATCTTAACATAACTAAGTAATTGTCCAAATCCTGAAACAGAGACAAGATCAATTAAAGACATATTCTAAGAAAGAGACAAAATTATTATGTTTTCAGGCGAAAATCTTCCACAGTAACAAAAAGAAAAAGAATCCCAACTAAAAATCCCCATACAATTTATATTAATTAAAAACACAGTGACCATGGTAAATTTTTCAACTGGCAGTCCACTTTTTTGGAGACTGAATAATGACTTTTCCTTCTTGTATAAGCATATTTAACATAGATCTTGAGCTCTGGTATCTTGGAGACCTATTAGTTTCAGACAAACTTTGCAGAAGTTGTATTTACACAGGCAGTGTTGACTGCTTTGAAGTAAAATGTATTTAACATCTTTCAAATTTAAATCTCTTTCTCACTAAGTGGCTTAGTTATGCACCCTCTCAGTTAATACCAAAAGATTAATTTGACTTTCATCTTGAAACACTAATGGCATTACTGACACGGAAACAAGCCTGGACTCTTAGTAAGGTGGATGCGAGTCATTGGAATCTTCTGTCAGAGTCAAACCGCTGCAGCTTCTAGATTCATGGAAATAAATACATTCTCACCATGGTACTATTAATCTAATCAGGAGAGCCATCAGACGTCCTGGGAAGTACATCTAAAGAGCAGAATGGAAATCTGTCAGGCGTTTCAGCAACAATATTCTCGTGAAAGCATCACTAAAGCCTGGCCTGTGTTCTGGATAGAACTTTTGTCACCTTGTGTGTTTGTAAGTGAGGGATGTTGCAGTTACCTCATATCCATCTTTCCCATCATAATTTCAAAGACTTTTATTCAGCCCTTGCAAATCATGCAGACAGATGATATTTTTATTAAAACAGTCACATGCAGTCTTTGCTTTCTAGTACAGAAAGGATCACGGCAGTGACTTTTCACAGAGCAATCAGTTTTAAGTCTTTCAGTCAAAAAAATTATTAAAATTGTGGCTGCTGACCTTGAAAGACTGAAGGATACAAATCTTTCCTTTGTATAGCTGTACCCTAAAATTCCCATTATGAAATAAACCTCTGAAATCTTAGAGGCTTTTATATGAAACCAAATGGGAAATTTAAAGAAGCAGAAATTATTTTTGTAACATTAATATATTTCAGATATGTTTCAGGACTAGCTTTTTATTTGAAAATTGAAGCAAGAGTTTTAAAACCTCTTCTAGGCTAAAATGGGAAGCAAAATAAGAGTATAAAAAAGACATAGCTAAAAAGCTCATTTAAGGAAAAACAAAACAACCAAACGATAAAAGATCCTCCCTTGAAAACACACAATGACCACTTTGAGCCTGAATGCCACTGGTTCTTCAGCTCCTACTAGAAAACCTTACATGTCAAAAGCCAGTTATCTGAGTAAAGACATTAAATTCAGAGGCTAAAAACTGAGGTTACATAAACTGCATGGTTTTTAATGAAAGAATTATATGATTAGGACATGGTAGCAGCAGCACTGGTTTCTGGAAAAGATGGTGTGAGGAAGTTAATTTTTGATATTTTCAGAGTATAGCCTGTCTACATGGTGTTATTGTAGATGTTTGACAGACGGATTTTCTTTTAGAGGGCCTATAAGGGTGACCAAAAACCAGTGATTTCAGATTAGAAAACTCAAAATGTTGTGAGAATCTGGGCCAAAGTAAGGCTACATGTCTTAAAAGTACCATAGATTGTCAGGTTTCTGACTTAGATATCTGAAGCTGAAGCACATGGGCTATAAAGCAGTGCAGGAGAAAAAGCAGGGAAAGATTCCCATTCAGTGGAGTTGTTGGAAGATTCTGTTACTGCTCAGAAAATGTGAGTCTTTTTCTAGTTCAGCTATTCTAGTTGTCTATTTACATAACTTCAGTTGGCGTAACTAAACAGAAGAACCAGCATGTGCACTGGTAAATATATTAACATGTTCCTTACAGAAATTGTAATTTGAAATATCCTTGATGGAAGTTTACTTAAATATCTGGTTTTGGATGGACTAGAAACAGGAGGATGAAGTGTGGAAAAGAAAGGAAAATAAATGAAGCCAGAATAACCTTCTTGTGTTTGTCAAACAGAGCCCATTCTGAAGCTTTGCAAATTATTTTCGAGCTGAATGTCTTCCTACAGTTGCATACAGTTCTACAGGTAATTTTTTTTTTTTTTTTTTTGAGATGTTTTAAAGTAACGAAATGAAACAATTCAACTCTGACTACAGATGTGACAGTGAATAGCTCCTCAGTCAATTCATGGGAACATGTACTTAAGAAAAAGCTAGAAGCCCAAAACATGATTTGTGACACAGCATTCCAGTAAAGAAGAATAATAATTTTCACCCTGGGACTGCCTTTTATTTTCTTTCATTTGATTTTTTGTGGTGTTTTTGGTTTTGGCTTTGGTTTTGGTTGGGTTTTGGTTGGTTTTTTGTTTTTTGGTTTTTTCATTGTTGTTTTGACATTTTTTGTTTGTCTTTTTGTTATTGGTTTTTGGGGTTTGGTGTTTTTTTTGTTTTTGTTGTTTTGTTTTGTTTTGTCTTGTTTTGGGTTTTTTGGGGTTTATTTTGTTTGTTTGTTTTTTGGAGGTTTTTTTATTATTGTGGGCAACAAAATTAAATTCAATTGAAAACATATTTTATTAACACATAACTTGACAGGTATTGTAGTATACAATTTTCCAGATGTTCAAAAGTGATCAAGTGGAAATGAAGTGCACTAAAAGAGAAAAAGTTGTTTCATCTTTTCTCTCATATATGGTGAATGTTTTTATCTAACTGTTTAGAATATCTATAATTTCGTAAAATCATTCTCCTTGTGTATCTAATCTGCAACTGGCAGTGACAGAATAATTAGCAGATAACACCATAATATGCTTATATACTGGTTCTGGAGTTATGTTTGAGGATTTCATACTTTTCTTCACTATCTGCTTGCCTAATCACTATCTTTCAGGTGTTTTCCATCTTCTGGATAGTTTTTAACTATTAATGTTCTTATTCAAGTCTTGACCATAAATCAATGAAAAAAGCCTTAGAATAGAATAAATTCTGTCATGCCCAATTTATACATTCCCTCATGCCTGAATTATTTCTAACCCTCTTCCAATATAATTAACTGCTTATCTGACATTATTTCATAGTAACTTTATCATATATTTGCTTAACACAAGATTCAAATGAATTAATTAGCAACCTGTTCAGAAAACAACAATAGTTAAGACCAGCTCTGTTGTCAGATATGTGCTTGATGATTTATAGCTTTTCTTACCCTCACAAAACAGAGTTCTCTACTTTGCCTTCTTCTTCCAGTGCTGTTTGGTGTGGAAAGTTCTTAGACAGCAAATTTCTTCCACTTTTTATGGCGTACAAAACTGGAGAAAGTGTTTTAAAAATTCTCTACAGAAGAGAGATACACTTCCTCTATACTTTTTCTAATACTATTAAGCCTTCAGGATAAGAAATCATAAGATATCACTTAACTAGCAAAATTTTTTTTTTCTCCATATAGGCCTCTCCAGTTTTTATACCCATCTACTTTCAAGGAAAGGTAAATTGTAGTGCTTTACTTATCAACCTATTAATAAATCTCTTTCACAGTGGAGAAATCTCACCCGTCTTTCCAGATTGGTTTTCTCTAAGAGAGCAGAATGGGAAATTCAGGGAGGCAACCTCCACCCTTCAATTCCTTCTCATCCTGGGAATTTTACTTAATGCAGTTCTGGTTTCTGTATCTCCTCTTCTATCTTTAGATGCAGACAATTTGAACTTCTTTTTTTGTTTCTTCTTCCCTACCCCGGCAGTGTTTTTCTGCCAGTATTTAATGGCCATCTATGGCAAAAAACTGTCTTTCTTTTCTCAGTAGATGCTTTGCTTTCCTGAAACACTGTCATTCTCTTTTGACAAAATGTTAGATATGGTGGGGTTATATTAGGAAAAGGAAAAGGAAAAATTACAATGCATATATTTAGTAATACAATAAAATTATAATTGCCTTCCTTCCTAATGCAAGGGAAGGATCAAAGTAAGCTTATCACTGTTATGATTCTTAATTTTTTAAACTTATTTAATCTTTGTTTAGTCTCTCCTTTGAGAGATAATTTGATATTGAAAGAGAGCATGGTGATAAGAGATCTTCAAACTCAGAATATTCCATGATTCTGTGACTTATATACACATATCCAAAATCATTGTGTTTACACTGCTCAGTCAAGGATAAGGAAAAGAGAAAAAACACCAAAAAAGCTCTCAGACTTTTGAACTCCACATACTAGGTAAATTTAAACAACCAAACAAGAAGAATACTCCTGTGCTTCCTTTCATAAAATGAAGAGTATACAGTAATTGTCGATTATTAATATTTCCAGTTAGTCTTAGCAGCCCCTGTATTCACTAGATTACATTTGGCATCTCTGAGTAATTAGAAAGGCTGATATCATGTACTTGAAACAATTAGCAACTTTCTTTCAAAATCCCCCAGAATTCCTCCGTATAGGTGTTTCTTTATCAAAATTTTCTGCCACCAGGAAGTAGTGAAAAAGCTGTGCAATTCACAGCAGCAGTAATTTTCTTAATAAATCACAGAAGTTACAGGTACTTTCAAGATAGAATAAGCCTCCAGAGCCTATATAACAGTCTCATTTAAGAAGCTGATATCTAGAAGGTTGCTCCAGTTCAGCCTCAGGGGAGTCTGATCTTCTTCCTTGATCATTGGTAAGAATACTCTAATAACTTGGCAAAAACAGTGAGAAGGCTGGAGGCTTTCTTCTGCCCAGTATTTTGTACAGTGAAGAACTGGAATTCTTGAAAATAATGAAAGAAAAGAAAAATTTAGAACAAAATCGTTTTGTTCACTTGTTACTATGCTCTCTAAGAGGAAGAAGAATGGTATTTTTACTTGTGATCTCAGGACTTCTAGGTTTTTAAATTATAAAGTTATTGGCTAAAATATATATACATACGTATATATATGTATATATATATATACACAAAGGGACCCAAACACAGACGATTTCCTCAGAAATAAAGAATGTATTTACATTATGCTACAGAAACATATTTTTTGGCAAATCGGTTTGCTTCTCTTACCTACCAGTCCTCCATTACCTAAAGAGACTAATTGAATACTTACTTACCTTCAGGAAACACTTCCAGTTAATGTCATTCTGTCTGAAAAGCCAGTCTTACTAGTTGTGTCATTCCTACATTAGTTATGGTTGATAGGATTTCTGGGTAAATCAGAAACAGGAAGCTTCTGCCCTGGGTAGGTTGAGACCCATGCCATGTTTCCCGCTTTCTAACAGGGAACCTGGAAATCCTGATGTACAGGTTTATGTACATGAACATGGTTCTGAACATGGTTTCTGTGTGTGACCAAATGTTCTATGCAGATCTTAATCTGAGACAGACTAAAATTCTTCTGAGATAGGTTAAGACCTGAGGCAGAGCTGTCTAGTCCCAAAGCTATGCAGTGAGCTGACAGAAGAAAAGGCAGATTCCCACAGGAACCCAGCACAGTAGCAGCCATTACATTTTCCCATGGTAAAAGGAATAACACCACACATCCACTCCTCCTCTTGTTTTTTTCACCTTTTCCTCTTGACATAGTAAATGCTGCAGGTAAAAGGTGATAAATTCTAAATACATGCAGTACATTAAATATAAGGAAAGTCAGCTTCATCTGAGAACTCCAGAAAGGATTATAGTATATACAAGTGAAGTAATTATATTGTGAGTAAAATGTGTTGAGTATTCAGTTTTCACCAAATACTATTAACCTTTTCTCCACCTAGCTTTTAGAGCACATCGTTGCAACAAAACCAGTTATATTAAGCAAATGGTAAATGGTCTTATACACAATCTGTTTCTCTCAAAACTAAATAGAATGTATAATGGTTCAGGCAAAACTGAGAATGCCTTTTGTCTTATGAATGAGTTTATATGTTACAAAATATTACATTAATTAATAATAAACCAATTAAAGTTAGTGAATCAAAACACCAAAATGTTCTCTCAAAACACCCACCCCAGCACTGAAAGTGTTTTACATTTATGCAAGACTCCACTATTACAACATGTGAAAGTCTTGTGGTTGTCTTCAGTTCATTGATCGTGTCTCTCCAGCTCTATCACTCCTAATAAATATTGAAGCCTTTCCTACACTGAAATTCACACCGTATTAACTTCTACCTGAGTAATAGTCTTATCTTTCTCGGAACCAAATATTTACAGTCTCCATTGAAGAATTGCTAGAGAAGGATAGACTGAACAGGATATGTCTTCATGGAATTGAACGTCTTTCAATCTTTAATGTGGTCTAATCTTACAACACATTCTGTGTGTAATAAGGCCTGAAAACTCAGGTCTTTGCACATTAAACAATCAGACAAGGTGACCCCAGTACTTTTTAATTTAATCTCTCTTTATGTAGGGATTAAATGTAAATCAAATTTTCATTTCCAGCTCCTAATTATCAATAAAATTGAGTTTGAATAAAAATTCAAAGATTAGTAGGAGCAGAAGAGAGAAAATGCGTGCTAAAATACTCAACCTATCTTCATTCTCTGTGAACGATTTCATTCCAGACCACTGAGTGCAGGGTTTCCCAAGCTATCATATGTGGCAGTGATTAGAGAAGGCTGTTACAGTTAGGAGCACCAGCAAAGCCAGTAATACCTGTGATAAGGTAACTCAAAGGAAAAAAACAAAGAATTAAATAATTTTTAGCTTGAAAATTTCTGGAGGCAGCAAACCTTCCCAGTGTAAAAATACCTTGTCAGTGATATTACTCTAAAATAAAATACAGGATGCTAAATTCAGGATCAATTGCCTATCTTTGTACTGCTACTGTACATACTAAAGGTTTGCAGAGCTTCTCCTAATTGTATTCATTTGAATTCAATACTCCAGCTGAATAGATTACACAGTCTGTGTAAACAACCCTGTGAACATTTCCTCTTCCATAGTATTAATCAGTTCATTGTCAAAGCAATATTCTCAGATCTGAGTTGTACAAGAGTAATGCAGAAAATCTTCAAGCTGTTTGCCCAGACTTGGGCTCCACGGGAGCTGAGTGTTGGTTGTTCACAAAGACCCAATGTGTGACTGATGAATAGAGCCCTTTAGCTTCAAGGGAGTAATGCTCAGCAGGAACAAAACTCTTCTCATGTTCAAAGTGTTTCCAATCTGTTTCTTTTTCTCCGCAGTGTGCTCTGTCACTCTTTCGCTCTGTCAATCCAGATGGGAAGACAAACATAGACCAAGCAAGTAGACCAGTGGAAATATCTACTGGAGCCAAATGGAAACTGTACATTTCAGTTCCTTTGGGCATTTCGTTTCAAACATTTTCAAACTACATAAGATGTAAGGTTCCAATCAAAAATTCTAACACATGGGTAATCCTTTTACCATTTTCTGCTTTCTTTCAATCTTGCTTTTGTTTGTTGACTGTTTTCAGAAATCGACATTCGAAGCCTGTAGGCACATATTTATGCGTGGAAGAAAGATGTAAAACAACAAATACTTTGTTCTGCAAATTACTGAAAACATGTAGGCTAAAGAAACAACAAATCTTAATGAGGGTTTCATTTTACTTTTTTTGACAACGAGACCTCATGAAGGAATAAACAAGGCAAAAGATGATCCATCAAAAGTGCATGTGCACAAATGCCTGTATGTGAGAATGAATCAGGAAAAATAGAGATTTGCATGTAGTAAAAAAAAATTTATGAGATTATTAGAAGAACTGAGATAGGTAATTCGCACAGCTAAAGTTAGAGACAGGTGCAAGATCTTCAAGGAAGACAAGATTAGGGGATTGCGCTGTGTGTGAAGAAGAAGCCTAAAATGTGTGATATCTTTCCACATGATAAACAGTGATCTAACTGAGAACTCGTGGGTCAGGATACTAGAGGAGGCCAGTGAGTGTAACAGCACGGTGAGGGTATTTTACGGACCACAGTTTAGGCCAAATCATGCTTTAAATGAGCTGAAGATACCTTGGGAGCACCAACTCATGTTCGCGAGGATCTTGAACCTCCATGACATTTGCTAGAATAGCAACATAGTGGGAAGGGAGCAATTAAGGAAATTTCTAGCAGGTGTGAGAAGGAGCTTCTTGACCCAGATACTTGAGCCAAATAGGTGTGACACACAGGAGTGTGTGCTACTCACTAGAAAGTGCTTGTTTGAGGATATGGTAATCAATGGCAGCCTTGGCTGTACTAAACAAGGAAGAATTAAGCTGAAGATTTGCACACAGAGTTGTTTGGGGTTTTTTTTTGCCAAAGATGTCCAAAAAAAATGAAAGGACTTTCTATTGTGCGTTAGTAATAAAATGTTGAACTAAAACAAGGTATGCCTGTTGTTAAATTGGCTTGATGATTTAAGCACAG
Source organism: Dasyornis broadbenti (assembly GCA_013397935.1). Lineage (NCBI taxonomy): Eukaryota > Metazoa > Chordata > Aves > Passeriformes > Dasyornithidae > Dasyornis > Dasyornis broadbenti. Next base: position 32,410 of record VZRN01002465.1, on the reverse strand, counting down.
TAGACAAAGCAAAGACTGACATTTTCTATGCAGTATTTTCATTACCTCAGACTTCACCAACAAGGCCAACTTCACCAACAGGCCTTTGTGCTCAGCCAGTTGTCCTTGAATGGCTGTTCTCTACTTTCTTTGAAGCACTGTGGAGACCAGGGGAAGTCCAAGCAACAGGAAGAAGTCAAGTGTGGCATACATTTTCAAAGAAGACCAAAGTTCAAGCAGGCTAACTACAGTGCCTGTCAGCCTTTCTTCAGTCCCTTGGGAAATCTTTGAGTCAGACTGCTGGGAACACATTTCTCGGCACAGAAGGTGAAGTAGGTGACTGGGAAAAAATCAGCACAGAAATACCAGGATTGAGTCATGCCTGTCCAATCCTGATTGCCTTCAGTGATTAAATTGTTTTATGGATGGGAAAATAAAATTTACCTCAACCTTAGCAAGGCTTTTGACACCAAGTCCCACAATGTTCTTGTGTCTACGATGGCACTTTATGGTCTGGAGGGATGGACAATTAAATGGATGGAAAACAAGTTATAAAGGTAGGCAAGAGGGCCATGTGCTGGAGGCTGGTAAAAGTGAAGGATTCCGCGAGTCTGGAGGATGCAATGAAGTGCTCTCTTATCAAGCTTGGAGCTTATATCAAACTGTATGGGACTGTGGATATGCAACCAACACACTCAGTAGCAGAGCTGTCATTCAGAAGGACCTAGACATGCTAGAGGAATGGACTGACAGAAACCCTATTTCTGTGCACTGCCTGTGATACTGGTGCTGTGGCCTGCCTGTCTGGGAGCAGCTCTCCAGGAAAGGGCCTGGGATTTTTCAGCCTGTAGGAAAGACCACCTCAGCGAGACCAAACAATCTAAGCAGGCTCCAGTGCAAAAGGGTGGAGCCACAGTTCTCAGTGCTGCATGTTGTGAAAACAAGAAAGAACTGGCATAATGTGAAAGCAAAGTATTTTCAAACAGTGTGCAAGGAAAAACACTTTCACCCCGAGTCAGTCAAGTTGGGGTTCATGTTGCCCAGAAATGGTGTGCAGTCTTCTGTGGATTCTAAATTCCTAAGCAGCATAGTCTGGCCTCACAGCTGAGCCTGCTTTGGGTTACACTAGAGACCTCCTGAGTTTCCTTCCAGCCTGAATTGTCCTGAGATTCTTAAACAATTATATAAAGGTTTTTCCTTTATCAGACTTGAGCATTTGCCTTAAGAATTGTATTGTGTACCTGCAGAACTACAGTTTTTCTCCTGTTTTTGATGTGATGCTGTTTTAGGATACACTAGAATAAATCAACATATGAACAATAAAAGCATGCGGGTCCTTCCACTGGTCCTTTCCACCCTTCTGCAATAGCTCTACTACACATCAAGTGAGCGATCCTCCTTTTGAAGCACCCTTGTCAGGTATTCTTGGAAAAGTAGAGATGAAGCTTCTGGAAACTTTGCTTTTGCTTTGGTTGCTAAGCTCACCTCTATGATATGCAAAGAATAATGCATAATGTATAAAAATTAAAAATAATTTATAAACCTAATAAACCTTATAAACTTACCCTCCATTTAAGAAGAGACAAGGATCAAGCCTGTATTAGCTTGTGAAATATATGAATAAAATAATAGAATCATAAAATATCCTGAGCTGGAAGGAGCACACTAGACTCATCAAAGTCCAACTTCTGTAGTAATGTTACTTAAAATAACAGGTACATCAATCTTAAGATTATCCTTTACATTTAATTTCAAACCTTGTCCAGGCTTTTCTAACTCTGACCACAGTTACATGTACTCTATATTTATCTGTAAATAATAAACTTTCTAGTGAGAACTATGAAGAATGTTGCTAGTTTGGGTGTTTAGAAGAAAAAGGCCACCTTTTCTGGGGGGCAGATTTTTAGAATATAGCTCTATTTCAGTAATGGTTTTGTATCCTGATTAATTCATGAATGTGTGTAATTTGACACTTCTAGGATGAAGAATAAGTATTAAAACCCACAATGAAAGCAATAGTAGCTAAGCAGTGCAATGAAGACCGTGAAATCAGAAGACACTTTAATAAGCCCCTACATTGGGTCTATCATTCATACTCTGTATGTGTACTTAGATGTCTATAAAACATTATTTTTGGACTTTCATGATTGACAAAGAACTATCTGCAGTAACAAATACACTAGAGAACCAATAATAGGCCCCAGCTCTGGAGGAGTTATTATAGGTTATCTTAGGCTAAGACTACCAAATCTTCTAAGGAACTTGAATGTTCAGTTCTGATTAAATCTAGGAAATGTGACCAGGTTCCTCAGGTAGCTTTTAAAAAATTATCACAGTTATAATATCTGAATATTCCCTTTTTCTTTTTTTTTTTTTTTTAATTTATCTAATAGAAAAGTAATACAGGTGTAACTGCCTGGCTAAATATTTGGCAGAAAGATTTTTGTCAAGGTAGCCAATCATAAACAAAAAACAGAAACTGTTTTTTTTAGTTTCAGTGAGCCAGATTTTATCACTAATAAAAATTAAATTGAATTACTTAATTTTTAGAGGTTTTTGTTGTTGTTGTTTTGGGGTTTTTTTCTGACATATTGACAATAAAACTAATAAAGATATCAGTGGTGAGGGAAGGCAAAGGATGAGACTGTGAAATTCCACGAAATTAAAAGAAACTAATTACGTGACAAAGTGTACTTTTCCAATGCACACTGTATATTTGAGCATCCAGTTTGCAAAACACTTTTTTGTGCTTTATTTCAGCAAGTTACTTGGATTGATACTGAGTATTTTAAGTCTTAATATTCTATGTAAATCATGAAGTTGGAGTGTTTCTTCATTATGTCTAGGACTCTGGTAGGAAGCAGTGCACATTGCATATAAAAATTATTGATACAGAGTGATAGAAGAGGAATAATCATATTTGTGTGTGTGATGCTGCTCAATCCAAGCTACAGGTTTTCAGAGACTGCATAAAGCCATGATATTAGGTAAAGAAATGGAGAGTGAGGTGAAACCAGTGTTTTTCTTTCATCTGTGGTCTTCCTCCATGTTCCTGCTCTAGCTGCACTTTCTCCCATGTCCTGTCATAAACCTCATGTGTGGTGACATATCATGCTATTAAGACTTCAGCAATTATCTCCAATGACATTAGACAAGCTGTTTTCTGTACAGTGATGTGGGGTATTTGATTTGTTTTGTTTGTTTGATTGTTTTTGTTTTTGCTTTGGATATTTTGGTTTTGTTTGGGGGTTTGTATTCATGCCATAAGTGAAGTAAGTAAGAGAGACTAATTCATCCAGTACAAAGGGAGATCACAGGAAAGCTAGTGCTAAATTATTTGCAAGCAATCTGGTTTGGGTGTCTGTGACAGATAGAAATTAAGCCTGCCCTGAAATTCTCTTGTTCAATTTAGATACTTAGTATAAATTCTAATATACGTTGTAGGTTGTAAACAGGAATTTTCTCCTACTCATTTCACAAGTCATGGTCAAATAAATTTACAATGCAACAAAAGGAAATACATTGTAAGGAGCTCGAGTTTTTTGTGTAACCAGTAATAAAAAAATGGAAAATGAAACTTATGTTCTGAAGCATGCTGAAGAAAAATTGCAACATATTAATTTATGTGAAGTCAACTATAAAACACATTTAAATTTTTCATTCAGATTACTTTATTTCATATCACATAGTTTGTTTGCCTTAAAAAAAAAATCGTATTCCTTGCATCTGATTATTCAGGTTGTACATTCCTAAACTAGTGTGATTTACATTTGAATGAAGTTTCCAATTTTACTGAGTGACATGGAATCTAATTAGATTCTGTAAGAGAAGAGTGTCAATTATAAAAAGTAAGGCTCTGGAAAATTAACCTAAATAAAATTTTACTGAACAGAAAGTGCAATTACAATATACATCAGAGTGCTTCAGTTATTACTTGTAGATTATTATTATTTTATTTTCTCATGAAGAAATGAAGAGTCAACATCTGGGCTATTAGCAGTGAGTTATTGATGACGTTAGAATAACTTCTTATATGATACAAAATGGTGTCCAGTTTTAGTGGTATCAGATCTGAAACATCCCTCTGCAAGGACTTATTATTAGTAGAACCTGAAATATACAGGATTTGATCAATAAAATTAATATGTAACACATCCAATTCTGTTGTGGGTGTCTGCTATAGACGGCTTGATTGGGAAGAAGTAAATGAGACCTTCTTTATACAATTGGAAGAAGTTTCACAGTTGTAGGTTCCTGTTGTCATGGAGAACTTGAACCTCTGCAGTACATGCTAGAAGGACAAGACAACAAGGCAGCAGTAATACAGGAGGTTTCTGACGTGTATTGATGACACCTTCCTAACACAGGTGATAAAGATGAAGAGGGGAGATGCTCTACAGGACATGATATTCACAAACACAGAAGAAATGTTCAGAATGTGTAGGCTGAGAGCAGCCCTGGCTGCAATGACCATGGGCTAGCAGAGTCAGGATCCAGAGAGGAAAGAACAAGGCAAAAAGCAGTATCACGACTCTGGACTTCTTTAGAAATTTTGGCCTTTTCAGAGATCTACTTGGAAAAATCCCATGGGATATGATCCTGGAGAAAAAAAGAGGCCAGAAGAGTTGGTTGGGGGCCAGAAGAGTTGGTTGATTTTTAAGGGTTATGTCCTGCAAGCTCAAGAATGGTCCATCCTGAAGTCTTCACAGTTGAAAAAAGAGCTACTGACATCTCAAATATAAAGAAGCATGAGATGTGAAAACATGGCCAGGGGGTCTAGAAGGGACATAGAAACGCTGTCCTACTGTGAGAACTGGAAAAAAAATGTGTCACTGCTATCTTCAAAGAGGGTTAAGACATAAAATCCTGGAAGCTACAGGCTGATGGTTTCAGTCCCTGGGAAGATGAGGGAGGAAATATTCTTGGTAACCGATTCCAAATATATGAAAGATGGGAAGTTGACTGGAGAAGTCAGCATAAATTTATGAAGGGTAAATCATGCTTAACCTACCTGAGAGCTTTCTGCAATTAGGTAGCTGTCTTGATACATGACAAGAGAACAGCAGGTATGTTTTTCTTGATTTCAACCATCTCCCATAACATCCTCATTGACAAACTGATGAGGTATGGAATACATAAGTGAACCGGTAAGTGAATTGAAAATTAGCTAAATTGTGAAGCTCTAAAAGGTTTGCAATCAGTACCAAAAAGTCCTTGACCAGCTGGAGAAATGGGGCAACTGGAACCTCACAAACTTCTGCAAGGCAGAATGCCAAGATCTTCACAAGGGAAGAAATAATCTTATGTGCTAGTAAACATTGGGGATCAACCAGCTGGAGAGCAGCTTTTCAGAAAAAGACCAGGGAGCCCTAACAAACAGTAAGACAACCATATGTTCATGGTGTCTTTTCTCTTTCTAGAAAAAAAAAAGAAACCAACACAAAAGAACAAAACAAACGAACAAACAAACAACAACAACAAAAACAAAGAAACAAACAAACAAAAAACCAAAAAAAACCCCAAACAAACAAACGAAAGAAAAACAAATCCATAACCAAAAACACTCCTAAAAAACACAAAACCAAAACCACCCATTGTGCCTTCATGGTTAAGAATAACAGTATCCTGCATTAGGTTGCATTAGGAAGAGCATTACCATCATGTTGAGGGAGGTCTGAGCAACCTGATCTAGTGAAAGATTTCCCTGCCCATGGCAGAGGAGTTGGAATTAGATGAACTCTAAGGTCCCTTACAACCCAGGCCATTGTGTGATTCTATGATTCCTCTCTAGTCAGTCCTGGTGAGGACACATCTGTAGTGTCAGGACAAGGTCTGGGTTCCTCAATACAAGAAAGATACAGATAGAGTGAAATGAGCCCAGTAAATATCAATGAAGATGATTAAGGGAATGGAGCATCTGACATAAAAGGACAGCATGAGAGACCTGCCACTCTTCACCCTCGAGAAAAGAAAGCTCAGTGTGTTTTTATCAATATGTATAAATAACTGACAGAAGGAAGGAGGAAAACAGAGTCAGACTCTTCTCACCGGTGTTTGGTGCAAGGAGAAGAGGCAATGGACACAAACTGAAACCCAAGAAATTCCATTTAGGCTACACTTCACCCCTTTTTTTCCTCTAAGATTGATCAAACACTAGAACAGGTTGCCAAAGGCTGTCTCCAGTTGGGTTTTGAATACCTCCAAAGATGGAGATGCTACAACCACTCTGGGCAACCTGTTCTTTGATAGTAGCGTAGTAGTAGTAGTGTTTCTAGTTCACCATATTTTGGGCAGTGGCAACTGGAAAAATGGTGCACAGCTGCTGTTTCTATGTTCAGCCATTCTGTGATTGTATGATTATACTTAAGGAGTTAGTGTGTTTTATCATATTTTCTGTTTCCTTCCAAATATTTTTTTTCATACACTGCCTTCATATAATAGCTTATCTTTAACAGGGAATGATGCAGTTGCATCTCCAGGGCATGTATTTTATATTATCAGGAGATCTTCAGGGCAGGATCTCCAATCCTGAAAAACCAACATTATATTTATACAGGAAATATTATTCTGAATCAGTGTAAGTAACTTAAGCCTAAGAACATCTGTCCTGTAAGATTTCTTCACTGTTAAATTCCATCATGGATTAGCTGGATTGAGTATCAATTAGAGCATCAGGAACTAGAGAGCTAAGGGATGGGATGAGATAAGATGGGAGAATAATTTGTGTTGAAAAACACAATCCTCCATTCATTTGAGTCTGACAAGAACAACAGTTTATCTGAGTCTTATATACCACCACAGAGCCTTGTCACAAGATATATTTTTATTTTGCTGAAACAGCATAAGATTTTATTAACATTTTCTGTCTACCTGACACAGTACTCATTTAGCAAATAATATTGTATTCGGTAAGTTGTCCAGCTCTTTACAGCTGAATTTGGAGTGTGGAACTGAATACAGAAGTTTCTTAAATGAATTTGCAATGTTTATTAGATGCTTGAATAAATAAAGATATTTTAAAGACATTAACGTGCAAAGGTGTGTTACAGTCTTACTATATGCATCTAGTATCTCTTTGGGCAACCTGTTCCAGTGTTTTACCACCATTATTGCAAAAACTTCTTCCTAATATCTAATCCAAACCAACCTTTCTTCAGTTTAAAACCATTACCCCTGGTCCTAAGGCAACAGGCCCTGCTAGAAGGTTTGTCCCCATCTTTCTTGTAGGCCTCCTTTAAGTATTGAAAAGCCCTCAAAAAGTTCTCTCTGGAGCCCTCTCTTGTCCAGGCAGAACAACCTCAAGTCTCTCAGCCTTTCCTCACAGGAGAGGTGCTCCATCCCATCAAATCATCTGGCGTCCTCTGGATTTGCTCCAACAGGTCTATGTTCTTTCTGTGCTGAGGAGCCCAGAGCTGGATGTAGCACTCCAGATAGGATCTCATCAGAGTGGAGTAGAGGGGCAGAACCCCCTCCCTCGCCCTGCTGGCCACATTGTTTTCGATGCAACTGAGGATACAACTGGCTTTTGGGCTGCAAGTGCACATTTTTGGCTCAAGTCCAACCCCTTATCTACCAGCATCCTCAAGTCTTTCTTTGCAGGGCTGCCCTCAATCTGTTCATTTCCACTTGCAAAATAGGTGCTACACACTAGCATTTTCTCTGTTTGTTATTTGAGTGCTGCTACCATGAGACTGTTATCAGCTTTTAAAGGCCATGGTGACTGGGGAAAATTTCTGGTGACTAGAAAAATAAGTCACATCCATCTTGAAGAAGGAGAGGAGAAGGACCAAGGAAATGTAGTCTGGTTGGCCTCACATCAGTCCCTGTGAAACCTGTCCATCAAAATCCTCTTAGAACTTATTTTTAAATATATGAAGAGCAAAATGCGCCTGGGAACCAGACAGGATGGATTTAAAAAGAGCAATCTCATATGGCCAGTCTGATTGTTTCTTATTATCAAATGATAGGATGTGTAGTCAATGGGAGGTCAGTGGATGTCATTTACTTTGGCTTCAGAAAGTCTTTGGTATGATTTCCCATAAAATGAGATACAGACATGATAAAGTGTTAAAAATTTAACTACATTATCAGGCTCCAAGGCTTATGGTCAGCAACGCAATGCAACGTCCAGGTTTCAGCCATTCACTAGTATTTCTCCTCAGGAATCAATAACAGGTCAATGTAGAGATACTTCAATATCTTGACATTACACTGATTTATGAAGACATCTGCAAATACACTGTTATCATCCATCTCTCTCACTACGTATTGCTATATGTGTTTCCTCCATGAACTTGCTGAAAGCACACTCTGGCCCTTTATCCCTGTAGTGGACACAAATATGTGTCCAGAGATATAGATACATCTTTATAAATATCTGTTGACACAGATACAGAGCAGTAAAGTGCCCTTGCTGCAAAAGAGGCTGACTGCTTAGGGTGATGTCTCTGCATTTATGTGGTCTCACCACTATCTGGTTTTGTGAGACCACACCACGAGTATCGTGCCCAGGTCTGGACTTACCAGTACAAAAAAGACACCAATATACTGGAATGAACCCAAGAAATGACCAGTGAGATGGTTTGGTTCTGGAGTACCTGACATATGAGGAAAGCCTGAGAGAGCCGGTTTATACATCCTGGAGATGAGAGAAGACTAGAGGGACTCTAACTAGAGATACCTATGGGAACAGTGTGGAAAATGGATTCTTCCCGAAGATGTATAAAAATATGACGAGTAAATGAAAAGTTGTTTCAGGAAAAATTCCATCTGTATGTAAGAATAAAAAGATCTTAACTCTGAGGGCAATTGAACAATGGGATAGGCTGCACAGGGAAGTGATGGAATTTTTCTTGTTGAAAATATTCATGACTCAGCCAGACAAGACTAATGTAATCTATGGCCCTCCTCTCAACAGAGAGTTGAAGCAGGTGTTATCCACAGTTTCCCTTCCAAAGTAGACTCATATGATTGTAGGATTTTAAGATGAAATATGAGAAATTCCTTTTAAACACAAAAAAGAAAATGTTTCTCTATGAGGCTGATTTAACGCTGGCAAAGATGTCTGTAGAGTCTGTGGGATGCGTACAAAACTCAACTGAATAAGAACCTGAGTAAGAGCTCTAACAGGACCTGGTTCAAGTGGCAGGCTGGACTAAATGACTTCCTCAGACCCTCCTAACTTAAATGGCCTTGTGATTCCAATATTCCTCACATGATGATCACTTCTTGTGGAATAAATATTTCCCCCTCTGACTTCCCATAAATATTCATGTTGAAGCCAGGGCTATTGAATTTTCTGGACTTTTACAGTGTAGCCGTGGATATGTGAATGTAGGATATGTGAACAGAAAGGTGATGTGCTTTAGAGGCAAAGACAAATTAATTTGACATTGCCTCTATGTTCTCCATTCCATACAAACACTAATGTGAAATGAGACAATAATTTGTAATTATACAGATTAATAAATTAAGAAGTTGAAGACATTTGCTTTCAATCCCTATCACTAGAAGATACCATTAAACTTGACATGCCTTGCATTTTGAACATAAATTGCCAAAAAAAACAGAATTAATTGCTCAATTCCTTAATAAAGTTACAAGCCCAAGGTCAATATACTGCTATGTTTATTCATATTTTTAAGAATTACATATTCATTGTTACCTAATATAAGAGATTAATCAATCTACAATGAAATAGAGAAGAAAAGTCAGGTTAAAGTTGAAGGCATTCATTTAGAAATTTCCAATAAAACTTTATATTGTCATCACTTCCACTTGCTTCCTTTGTAGTCACAGCAGATTTTTCAGGAATTGCCTCTTTGTGTTTATACACCACACAGAGTCAAATCAAAGGCAGCAGGATTTTACATATCTTGTTTACAAAGTAGCCCCAAACATAAAAATGTTGTTATGAAATGACACAACTAATAACCCGAGCATCAAGTTATTGCAGAAATAAACTGTTTAACTAGCTTAATAGCAGCCTGTCCAAATGCACAAAGACAAGCTCAGAATTTTTGTTTGTTTTTTTTTCTTTTTTCTTCCCCATCTACAGTGTTATATTACAACACCCTGCAGACAGTAAACTCTCTCTTGCTGTGACAAGTTATTGATCTTGTTTTCCTCTGAGAACCCTAACAAGTCAAACTGCAGTTTCCTGAAAGATATAGCTGGAGCTGTGCTTTGCAAGCATTTCGAGTTACAAAGAAATATGCTCTCCAGTGTTTAGCAGAAAAATTAAATTACATTAGTATAAATGTGTGCAGTTCTCTCTGGGAAGAGTAAGGATTGTCCAAAGCTTAACAAACCTATTCAGTCGATCAGTAGTGATAGTACCTACTCTCCTCCCTAGGGTAATCCTGACCTTTCATCCTAAATTCTGCCAAAGAAGGGAAAGGTAGGGAAACATTGGGAAATTATTTGGTTGTCTCCTGATTTAATAGAGTTAAAATTACTCTGAATGCTGTGGTGGCCCGTCTTTATTCCCTCAGATCACAATCATCTGTTATCAGCACAGAGAATGTGACAGTATTGTGTAAACATGATATTAAAAGTGAAAGGGAAATTTTCTTTGAGCTCCAAGTTGCCTTTTTGGCTGTTAGAAACCATAATGCTTGCAGGTAAATTATCTTAAGCAACATTCAGGATGTATTGGCTTTTAAAAAAGCTAGTACATTATCATTTTCAGTCTACGTGTAAAGTCTTAAAACTTAGCATGACTTAATTATGTCTATTTAATCATTACAGTAGCGAATAAACTGTATTGTCTTTGCAAATCCAGTGCCAGCGCTCAGCTAAACATACATGTGCTTTGCACAGATTTTGTCAGATTTCCGTTTGTGAGACTGAAGTTCAAATGTTCTATTGTTATTATTACTATTAGTACAGAGTTAGATATTGTCTTGTCATTACAATGTACTAAAAACATATTTGCAGATCTTGGAACACTATTATGTGAGAAAAGGTACAAATCTGATGCAAAAAGGCCCCCAGCTTTCATAAATATCTTAGAGTTCCCTTTTGTGGCAAGATGCCAGAGATTGATGATACAAGCCCTTTGAAACTTGGCATACAGAGGTCACAGAAGAGACTGTGAACAAATATTCTTCACACAATCAGCTAAACAGTATCCATAACTTGCCTCTGCCTGACTACTAAGTGACTTTGAAGGCAATGCCACAGTGGAGAATCTCAAGGAAGGATCTGAGGCAGGATAATGTACTTGTGTTTTGCATCTGTAAGAGGTGTTGGAGGCGAAAGTGCTTAGGGTTCTTTGACACAGAAACTCTCCAATGTGTTTTAAGGCTGGAGAGGGCCTTTTTCACATGGGCATATAGTGACAGGACAAGGAGGAATGGTTGTAAGTGAAGGATTAAATATTAGGAGATAATTTTTTACTGTAAAAGTAGTGAGACACTGGAGCAGGGTGCCCAGAGAGGTTGTGGCTGCCCCAACCCTGGAAGTGTTCAATGCCAGGTTGGAAGAGGCTTGGAGCAACCTGGTCTAATGGAAGGTGTCCCTGCCCATGGTGGGGGTTTGGAACTAGATGGTCTCTAATGTGCCTTCTAACCCAAATCATTCTATGATTCTGTGATTATATAGGCACTGAAATTTTGAATTTTGGACAGCATTTATCTGTTGTTATTCCATGGTATGATTCTTATTTTCCTGCCAGGAACAGAATCTTTCACTGTCTTTGATCATTAGATTTCTAGTTAGCTTCTCCTATCTTTTCCCTGTGTACTTGTCATAATCTCCCAAAAATACATTGCAAAATAGAATTATATTGTAAAGATTAATTATGTAGCAGAATAGTGATTACCTATCCTATAGATACAAAAAATATAAATGATAATTTTTTTCACTCAAGTTTGTTGGGTTTTTTTGTTTGTTTTTATAATCAAGTGAATATTTCCAGAAATATAATTTTTCCTAAAAACATCATAAGTCCGAGGAAAAGAAGAAAATAATAAAAATATTTTCAGAGAGAAGGGAAATTTTCTATTTGTATATAAATTGGTAGAAAAGTACTCCAAAAATGGTATTTTTGAATATCTTTTAAACTTTTTGTTGTTTTCTAGGAAGCTGAAGCATAAATCTGAGAGAGATGAGACTAGAAAATTTACTCCCCATCCCTACATAAATCAGAGCTGTAGTCAGTTAAAATGTTGAAGTCAGTGAAATAGAAAAGCTTTGGGACATGTGCAGGAAGAAAAGCTTTGGTACTAAATAATATATTCACCTTGCATTTCACTTGAAATCATATGATCATATTTAGTCTTTTTGGTACACTGCAGAAAAAGAAGGCATGAGATTCTAACATGACTAAGAAATCCATGTGTTTAAAAGTACAAACTTTTCTACAAGAACTCGTATCAGGATTGTGAACAAACCAAAGTAGCAGAAATTCTAACCGGTGTTAAAGAGAAGGGAAAAGGGCAAAAGTAGCTAGTAATGAAATAAATATTTAAAAATTGCTTTCTAAGATATGAAATGTGTTTACAGTAATAAAATAAAAATAAAATATGGCAAGAAATAAAATGAAGTAATGCTGCAAACACCTACTTCACACGCATTCCTGTAACGAAAAAGTACCAAATCACAGAATGCGGGGATCATTGCTGGAAACAGAGCTCTGAACATTAACAGAGGGGAAGATGCTAACCCAAAGAGAAACATTTGTCATTCTGTGGAAATCAGACATTTTATCAGTGCTATAATTAAAAGTAAATAAAACCTCCAAAACAGCTTATAACCAGACAACATTTTTGATAAACTTGAGATTTTGTGATAGTAAGAATGCAAAACTTGAGATCCAACTTGACTAGAAAGGATGTAATAGACACTTCTAATTTCTTCAGTGAAATGTGGGACAAGGGAAAAAGGCTCTAAAGAACACATGCACATAATAATATTCTTATCAGCATACACAATAAACAAATGAAAAAAGATTAAGAAAAGACAATAATGATGTAAAAGCTCTTATAAATCAATCAATCAATCAATCAATCAAATCAAATCAAGTCATCCTGCAGAGAAATGACACATTCTTTACATTTTTAATTTCTAAAATCTCTGAGGGAAAACAAAAGCAATTGAAACCAAGGAAGATATTGATCTGAAAAGAGGAAACATTTTCATGGATCTAGAGAGTTGGAAAACTATATGTAAAGGTATAGCAGAACAACAATAAAGAACAATTAGAGATTAATTTTGTTGGTTAAACATGAACAGGCAAGCTGAAAAATAATTTTAAAAGGTCAAAGATTATTATATTTGAATGAAGTGCCTGACATAGAGCTATGAAAAAGAAGTGATAATTCAGGATGCATTTAGTAATTCCACACAGCAGTTTGAAACAGATTTATTCACACAGACATGTCCAGTTGATTACAGTTATGTGTTTTGTTTTGTTTTCCAATAACTTTACTAAGTGACATATTAACTGTCAATCTATCACATTACTCACATACAATCTTTACCAGACACAAGTTTTGCAGTGAGTTTTTTTTAACAGAAGACAAGACATGTCTGGAAAACTGTGGAAGTTTGAAAAGGATTGATTTTTGGCTATAATGAGCAGTCTGTGCTATCAGCAATCCAACAATCAGAGGAGCTTGAGAAAACACACACAACTAGCCAGGAAACAACTAAGCCAAAAGAAAAGTCACAGCACTTCTTTTTATATATTTTGCTGTTGGATTACACCATTCAAGACTTCATTTGTGTAATTAATAAATGGATAGTATAATCAAAACATCAAAAGCACCTGCAAAAGTGAGGGGCAGTTTGTTTGTTTGTTTGTTTTTTATGTCCATGTTTATATATCCAGTAGGCTGGACAGCAGAAGGCAGAAATAGAAGGAATTCTGTCAGGATAAAACAGTGTTGCAATAGCTGATGGCACCATGGCACAGTAACTGAAAAAGAAAGGTCACACATGTTACAGTATGGAATGTACTTGGTCACTCTCTTTTTTTTCTCCTTTTCGTGTTCCGTTCCTGAAACAGAAAGTGTGGGTTCTAGTGCTCTGAGCGCTTAACCCTGCTCCTCTTCCCCCCTGCCAACACAGATGACAGAGGGACAGAGAAAGAGAGAACCGCTCATATCAGATAAAGAATTGAAAAGGCATCTTAGCGCAACAAAAACATTTACAGGGCAGATTCAAATTTGGTGGAGATCAACTGAAAGCTGAAATGGCAGTTTCCACTAGATAAGCACCTAAGCCTTAAAACATTCATCACAGTTTAGAGCAAAAAGTAGGGGAAAAAAACCACACTTTTTCAACTTAAATAATCCAGTTCTGCAGAAATATTTTTAATAGATTCTATACTAAAAATTAGATAAAGGTGAAAAACTCTCATCTGGGAAACAGGAAAAACATTTGTTTTCCAATATTTTACAATTAATGATCAATTACTTAGGCTGGTCATTTGGTAGAGTTGCTAAACCTGAATGTGCTGCAAAAATAATTGATTGTTTCCTTTAGGTATGTCATCCTTAAATAATGAAACAAGCACTCTGACCAAGAAATATTGTCATGTCAGTTATACACATTATGTTTACTGCTTAAAACACTTTAATACTAAATATAAAAGAAATATTTTGGAGACAAAGAAATGTGTTCATGTATATGAATGTTTACATATATTGAGGATTTTAGTCACAGAGCTACTTGCTTAGATAAACCAGTTTATAGTAAGAAATTAATATATCAGTCTAATGAACTTAGAGCACCTACATTATTTTAATATCTAAACTTGTGACCCTTCACATATAAAAGGCTTGCAGCCTTCTGGCAGCAGAGGTAGATGTAGGACATGGTTGGGGTGCAGCAGCACTCAGCTCCTGCCCTCCTGAATATGAGGAGCCCGTCTGGAAGCTGTGTCTGCCCTGCCAGTGCACCTCTGGGCAGCTGCTGTTGCTGGAGCAAGTAGGCCATTAATGAGACAAGTAGGTGTGTAGTAAACAGTCCTTATGAAGCAAAGAACAGCATCAACAGGAGAGATGCAGACCATGATAAACACAATATCATGTGTTATCCTCACTATTTCTCAGCTGTCATATTATGTGAGCTGATGGAGTAATTCTGTGTATAAATGAGCTATCAGATGTCAAGACACAGAGGATTTGTTCCTGCTGCCTTTCAAAATTGTGGATCTGTGATCTCTCCTCCAGGCTGAACAATCCCAAGTCCCTTAGCCCCTCCTCACGGGGCAAATGATCCATATCCCATCCAACTTGGAAGCTTTCTGTTGGCATTTTTTCACTACTTTGCCTGTACTCAAGGAGCTTAAAATTTAGACAAAGAATCCAGATGGGATCTCATGAATGCTGTACAGAGTGGGATAATCCTTCCTCTCAGTGTCCTGACTGTGTCCCTGTGAATACTGCCCAGGGTGTTTTTGGCCCTCTCTGCAACTGGGACATGCTGCTGTCTCACACTCAGCTTCCACCTGCCAAGATCCTCAGGCAGGAAGATCTCATATCTCTTCCCAGAGAGCTGCTCCCAGTCAGGCAGAACCCAGTGCTTTCTTCCTGAGAGCAGTGCTCGGTGTTTTTCCTTGCTGAATTACATGTCCTGGTGGCCCGCTCCTCCAAATTGTGTAGGTCTCTGTGCATGATAGTCCTGCCCTCAGTTTTGCAGCTGTTTGTCCAAATGAGTGTCATCTGCAACTGTGACAACAGTGCACTTTCATTGCCCCCTCCAAGTCACTGGCACAGGTATCAAAGTGTTATGGTGGGTTGATCCTGACTGGATGCTGAGTGCCCATCAAAGTATTCTATCACTCCCCTCCTCAGCTGCACAGGGGAGAGAAAATATGCAATGAAATGTTCATGGGCTGAGATAAGGCAAGACTGTCACAGCCAAAACAGAGTAGAATTTATTACCAAACAAATCAGAGTAGGTTAATGAGGAGTAAGCCCAAATCTTAAAAATATTACTTCCCCTACCCCTCTCACTCTCCTGTGCTTAACTTTATTCCTCATTCTCTACCTCCCTCCCTCCCATGGTGCAGGGGGTCAGCACCGGTGTTTGTGGTCAGTCATCTCACGTTGTCTCTGCTTCTCCTTCCTCCTCAGGGAGAGGAGCCCTTCTCCTGCTCTAACATAGGGTCCCTCCCACCAGCCACAGTCCTCCATTAACCTCTCCAATGTGAATACTTCCCACAGGCTGCAGTTGTTCATGAACTGCTCCAATGTGTGTCTCCCACAGGGTCACAAGTCCTGCCAGAAACCTACTCTGGTGTGGGGTCCTCTCTCCATGGATCCACAGGTCCTGCCAGGAGACTGCTTTAGCTTGGGCTTCTGCTGGGTTCGAAGTCTCCTTTAGGGCATCGACTTTCTGCAGTGCGTGGTGTTCCGTGGGCTGTAGGAGTATCTCTGCTCCCCTGCGGACCTTCATGGGCTGCAGGGGGCAGCCTGTCTCAAGATGGTCTTCACTCAAGCTGGAGAGGAACGTCTGCTTCAGAGCCTGGAGCATCTCCTCCATCTCCTTCTTCAGTGACCTTGGTGTCTGCAGAGTTGTTTCAAGTTTTCTCACACTCTTCTCTGGCTACAATTTGCTTCTGCACAATAACCTTGTTTTCCTTCTTAAATATATTATCACAGGAGTGTTATTACTGTCACTGATGGGCTCAGTAGCAGATCTGTCTTGGAGATGGCTGACATTGGCTCTATCAGGCAAAGAGGAAGCTTCTAGCTTCTCTTTCATCATGATCTTTTCAAGTTTAAACAGTAAATTTTCATGTTCTGATACTATATTTTTTTTTTTAAAATCTGTTTTGGCTTGTCTAATCCTGTTGTCAAGATCAGTTATTTATCATCTGTTCTCTCCCTCTCATATATATAACTAGAAAATATATGCATCTATGGATAGGTTCTTTATAACAATGATTTTAAAACTGAAAAAAACCATGATTCTTCAGTTCAGTAGTACTCAATATGGCCCTGCATAAGTAATGGTACACTTCAGTCAAATTATGATCCACACTCCACAGGAATGTTTGAAGTTTCTCAAGTACGATTATCTGTTGCCACTACAATTGCTTGTATTTTTCAGACACCTGAATTGTTTGTCATAATCACCTGGCTTATTTGTCTGTGGTATCTTACCCAGCAGTGGAAAACATACCTAACTTTGACCAATATTACCAGACTTTCTAAAAAGAATCCTTCTTTTCACTAAAAAATGTTGAAATCCTTCTTTATCAAAATAATGAGTGCAGACATTACTTTTTTTTCTGCTGATACTTCTTCAGTAATGTTCCATCATTCCTCACTGCTTCCATATTGCTTTAAATTTATTCTTAGAATAACTTTTCTTCATCTACATTTTTCAGCTCCATTTTCTCCAAATGCCTTGTGGATCCAAGCACTGCAAGCCTGCAGTGTGTCAAAGCTATACACTTGAGCCCTAGCTGATGAACAGATGGGCAGAGAAGAGACAATTTCTCCGACTTCTCACACGATCTCCAGAGATACTCCCTCTCTGACTTCCTTCTGCTATTTCTCCTTCTCTAAGGATGGAAGTGTCACTCAAAGATACCACATACAATTGCTGTGAAGACACCGAGTCCTTAAAAAGTCTGAGCTCAGAAGACAAAGACAGAATAGTAAGCAGACTGCTACCTAGAAGCCTGCATACAAGAACAAATTACAACCCAAAGTGGAGAAGTTAGCTTAATTTTGACACAAATTATGTCTGTGATCCAGGAGATGTGTTCTCAATAAAGATAAATTCTCCTGAGCAATCTTTAGTGAAGATAATTTGGTCAACTACACATTGAAAATAGGACATTGTTGAGTTACTCTCCCAAAGCTAGGAATCTAGGCAAGTTTCTGCAGCACAAGCTGAACTCTCTCTACAGTTTGTGATACATGATTACAACTAAGGAATTTGTAAACTCAGAGATTTTTACCAGTTTTTAAAAAGTAGACTACTTACTTATGAGAAGTTACTCAGCAGATAGCAAAGACCATTTGAATGAAGTATCTTTGAAGTAGGTGCAAAAGCTCAACAAGGTCCTGTGGGGCACCAATAGTTTCACCAGAATATTGAAGAAAGTTTTTGTTCCACAGAAGTGTGCTTCAATGCTCCCAGTTCATGAATAATAATATAGGTGGTGTAAAACACAACAGTTCTTCTTTGTTCATTTCATACACACAGAAGAAGAAAAAAAAAAAAAACCAAACAAACCAGAAACAAAAGAAAAAACACCTCCTCCTCCCCATAATAGAAAAAAAAAAATTACAAAACACACAGTGGAATCTGAAATGCTTTGAATCAGAAGAAATTTTAATCCCTTTTTGAGAACATATCACTGAATATATGCATGGTAACCATAATGAATATGTGAATAATATGTAAGTTTTGAAAACTTTTTCTTTTGTTGCAAATGTAATGGTTCTATTTTATCTCATGCCCTGTTTGGAATGAAGTATTTAAGACTACACTGCATGGGATTTTTTCAGAGGACTTTTAGAGATAAATGACCATTTGAAATGAATGCTAACTGGCAGACTTGAATGCAACTAAAAATTAAGAAATTATCTTGGATTCAGGAGATATTTCATAGCTATTCATATGTATTTCATCAGGAATAGTGCCAAGATACCTTTTTGTGTGTGTGTGTTTGTTACCATAGTAACAATATTACTTTTGTTAACAAAAAAAAATGCTGAAAACTTCTACATTGGCTTGAATTGCCAGACTCCTTAGAGACAATTTTTACATTGAAATCCCGTCTCTACAAAATGTTTTGTGGTCCCTCTATGAAATATATTCAGTACATTTACTTTACAGACACTATTTTAATTGAATAGATTTTGTTCAATCATGTTTTAAATACATGTTGCTAGAACACAAACTGTGCTGCATCAGATTAGACTGTACTGCACTTTGAGCACCTAACAGAAAACCTGAAAATTAAAAAAAAAAGGAAAAATTAAATCAACTGTTGATGTTTGTGTAATAGATCTCAAGTTAGCCTCAATACTGAGGCTTTGCACCTATGTATTCTGGTCTGATACCTTTACAAAATGAAGTATACTAAAAATCAGGACTCATAATTTCTTACATAGAGAAAATGCAAAGTGGCTATGTCAGACAAGTGAAAAAAAAATGGACTTATATAGAAGTCTCCCTGGCCTACGGTGTTCTTGCTCATAAATCCTTGCTACTGCCTTTAGCCTTTTAATTTAACATGAAACATTAACAGTTCCCACTGTTTCCAAGAAATCTTGCATTTCAGTCAGTGCCAAGGCATGTCACTGATCCTTGCTACTTTCAGTAAACCCTCTCTTCTACCTGACATCCTGCTTCTTTCAGTGTTTCTTTCAGTGTTATCTTCTGTCTGCTATATCCTACAAGGTCTAGAAACAGTTCTCATCCTGCATTTGCTCAGTTGTTAACAAAGTGAAAATATCTACCTCTCTAGAGAGCTCCCCCTGAGCCACAACTGTATTGCAAGGAACAGCATGAAGCTGAAAACAAACAAATCAGCCTTACAGAATTTCACTCTCCTATACATCTGACCAGGGGCATATGTTCCCTCAACTTGAATGTCACCGCTTACACAAGTTCATGTACAAATCATGAACTCTGCTCCAACAGGGACAAGAAAGAATTTTCCAGATCAGCTTGCTAAAACTTCACCTGTCCCCTCTCACTGCCTATAAGCCTTTCCTTACACCATCCCTCCTTGTATGTTATTCTTGCTGTACCTGATTAAGTTCTTCAATTCCTGAACTGAACATATGGTTTCAATTGTTTGTTCCTCAGCAAGTTCACTGATGGCACAAAGCTGGGAGGAGTGGCAGATACCCCAGAGGGCTGTGCAGCCCTTCAGAAGGACCTCGACAGGGTGGAGAGATGGGCAGAGCTCGCCTATTTGAAATTCAGCAAAGACAATTGCAGGGGTCTGAACCTGGGGTAGAATAATTCTGTGCAGTGACACAGACTAGGGGAAGGCAGAAGCTGGAAAGCAGCTCTGCAGAGAAAGACCTGGGGTCCTGACGGACAACAAGCTGTCCCTGAGCCAGCAATATATCCTTGTGGCCAAGAAGGTCAATCGTACCCTTGGGTGCATTTTAGGAGCAGCATTGCCAGCAGGTCAAGCGAGGTGATCCTACCCCTCTGCTCAGCCCTGGCGAGGCCACATCTGGAGTGCTGTGTCCAGTTCTGGGCTTCTTAGTACAAGAGACACATGGGGCTCCTGGAGTTGGTCCTGTGGAGGGCTGTGAAGATGATTAAGGGACCGGAACATCTGTTTTATGAGGAACAGCTGAGGGAATTGTACCTGTTCAGCCTCGAGAAGAGATGACTGGGAAGGGACCTCATCAATGCATAAAAGTATTTAAAGGGAGGGTGTCAAGCCAGACTGAGGGAGCTGGGTCTGTTTAGTCTAGAGAAGAGCAGACTGAGAGGGCGCCTCATCAATGCCTATAAATATCTCAAAGATGTTTGTCAAGAGGATGTTGCCAGACTCTTTTCAGTGGTGTCCAGCAACAGTACAAGGAGCAGTAGCCATAAACAAAAATACAAGATGTTCCACCACAACATCAGGAAGAGCTTCTTTACATTAAGGGTGGTAAAGCACTGGAGCAGGCTGCCTAGGCAGGTCATGGAGTCTCCCTCTCTGGAGACATTCAAAACTCACTTGGACATGTTCCCATATAATCTGCTTAAGGTGACACAGCCTGGGCAAAGGAATTGGACTAGATCATCTGTAGAGGTCCCTTCCAACCCCAACTAATCTGTGATTCTATGACTCTGTGAAGAGGATGGAGCCAGGCTCTTCTCAGTGGTGCCAAGCAGTAGAACAAGAGACAATGGGCAGAAACTGATGCACAGGAAGTTCTACCTGAATATGAAGAACTTTCCCTTATGTGTGACAGAGCACTGGAACAGATTGCCCAGAGAAGTTGTGGACTCTCTGTCATAAATGATCAGAATTGTACAGTGTGTCTTCAAGAGAGGGAAGAATTGTTGAGGTAAGTTGAGAAAAACCTGAGCTGAGCACCTTGCTGAACTTGTACCTGCTCGAGCAAGTGCTGACATGTGAATGGTGTCTGGAGTGAAGGAGAGGTCTCAAAACCCAATGGTGTTTCAGTGAGGCACAGAAGAGCACCCACATATCTTACCAGCCATCAGACTCACTCCTTTCACTGTGCAAAAGAAGCCATGTTCAAAATCTGATTTGTTAAGAAAACAAGGAAGTGCATGAAGACTCTCCAAAAAAGGTCAGACAGCCTTTACTGCTGCTTCTGTGCTCTGGGGATGAGAGAGGACCAAAGTGTTTATTGTCTCTTTTGTCAACTATAAATTCTGACCCAATGTAACCAAGACTTCCATTAAGCCCCATTAGCTTGTTAACTTATTCACTCCTCAGGATGCAAACGAAGGAGAACATGGGACATGTAATACACATATGACCAAAATCACCAAACCTCATCTAGAATATTCAGTTGTTGCATCCTACTGGGATGGGGCAAAATTAAAATATAAAAGTGGAGCTTTGGGGCAGAAAGGGCCGGAGGGGAAAAACACTTCTGTCTACTTGGAATCAGTCGATGGACTATGTCTCTCCTCCTCTCCCAAAGGCTTCTCCTGAAGATTTTAGGTGAGCTTCACACCTCCAGCTGTGTTGGAGAACACCTGGGAATATTTATTTACATATCTATCTCTAAATCTATATCTCACTATTAGATATGTCTTACTATAATTTCCGTCACAATACATGTAACACTGTAGTTACTACATTTCTTATGGGCAATGCTGGACCCGGTTTCCTGCTTTTTCAATAAACTGTACTAATCGTGAATATGGACCGTGCAAGTTCTTCTTGAACGTCATCAGACCTGATTGATAAATTGCTTTACTTGTGCACCTGTGCTTATGCAAGGTCCTTTGAACATGACCAGATTTATGGGGCTGAATTGGCTGTAATCAGAAATCAGTCCTAGCCACACTGAGCTCCTCTGATCTCTGAGGACCAGGTGGAATACATGGGGAGTTATTTCCTGCTAAATTCCTATATACTTACTGCAACAATCTCCCTCAACGGGGATATGCAAAAGCTGTCTGGACGCAGTCCTGAGTAACATGATCCAGGGAACCCTACTTGACTAGGGAGGTTGAAATAGAAAACTTCCAGTGGTCCCTTCCAACCTTAACCTTAACTTTAACCATCATGGGTTTCTGTGAATTATTCCAAAAGGAAGCAACAGTATTAAAGTGAATAACAAAAAAAGCCTCATCCTATTAAAAAAAAAAAATAAATAAAGCCTTAGTTACAATTGATAAACCACCACCATTATTTATTACAAGGGAAAAATAATAATTAAAAAAATCTTACCAAATAGTCACAGCTAAAGCAAGGTACTACTGTGAAAACTCAATGGGAGAGTAAAATCTGTTTATGACAGGATAGGCAGGCATACTGTGAAGAATCCAGCTATAGCTGAATGTGGAGAGGTTTTAGTTCAGGTAGCCCACAGGAGGCAATAATGTTCTTTCTAAAGGACTAGTGGGAGGACTGTGACAGAAGGAGAAACAGAGAGAAAGTGAACTTTTATTGCTGAGGATATGACTTAAGTGTGTACTGTGTTCTTAAGGCTACAAAGCAAGGCAAAGATTGATTTTATACTGTGATGTCTTTTCTCTGCTGCCTATCGAAGTCCGTATTCTAATTCATGGTATGGGTCATGAGCTACCACATTTTAAATGGGTACTGACTTTTATCATGGTACAAAGGTGAACTGATTACATCTCAGTTAATGCAAATGTTATCCAAGGCTATTTTATTTTTCTGAAAAAATTAAAAAGCAGATAGAATTCAAACAAGAAAAAAAAATCACAAAATTATTTTCACAGAGTAAAACTGTCTCAGTAAAAAAAAACGGGTTATGTGGTCATGCTCACAGATCTAAATGGGCTACACAAAGTGTATAGGCAAAGTAATTTTTTCTATTAGACATAGGGGAAGACAATATAAGATGAAGGTGTATCAGGCTGGAAGTACTGCTATTAACCATTGAGGGCAAACATAAACATATGAAAAATATCACGCAGCTACTCTGTGTAAATTTTCTGAATCACTGGTACATCACTGAAATAACGAAAACAATTGCTTGAGATATTACAACAGCATCTCTAGAGTATCTCAGTGCCATTTCTCCATTACAGTCTAGGCACAAAACCCCATGACACCCTGAAATAAGAATACTTCCCATTCTGGGTAGTTGAGCTCAGGTGAGTTACAGCAGTTCAGACAGGCTGAACTAGTGAGAAAAACAGTTACACTTCCAGCCCAAAATAGGCCCTTTTTGTAGCCGCATATGTTGATTTGTTGGTCTTCATAAAGATTCAACACTGATTTCAAGTAATAATACCGTTCTTATGCCATGATTTGATACTAGTATATTATTTGCTATTAGTACATTGTTTTTAAAGCATTGTCCCCAAATTCAGTTTCTGTATTACAAATTTAAAGTCCTTTTAAGAGTACTTCTATGCTACGATGTTCTGGGGATTTTTAAACCTATAAGAATAAGAAATCTGGTTCAGCTATAATTTTTTGCTTGTGAAATAGCCAGGTCACTTGCCAATCTTTCCTATATTTTTAAGGTCTTGATAAAATAGCAATGACTAGTTTTATTGGTATTTCTTCATTCTATTTTCTCTTTAAATTGGAAACTCTTTGTTGATATTAATCACCTCTTATAGGTTGGGGTTTTTTTTCACTACTTTTACAAAGAAATAACTCACACTTTGAGATCAATAGAACTACTCGGGTGAGCAATTGCATCCCAGTTGGGAGTAAAGCTGCACCATTTATTTCTTACGGTATAGTAAAAGTCATGAACAGTGCTTTTGCTCTCCACAAAATTTGTTTCATTGGAGAAGCTGAAGGCTACAGTGTAACCAGGAATTAGCCATTTCATTGGTCTGAAACCCAAACTATTCTCAGAGCAGAGACAGGCTGTACACTGAATTATGAGAACATGCTTTCTTTATGCACTGTGTCTTCTTCTACTGGCAATCTCTAAAACAAAATTGGGGCTACACTTTTTTGGTCTTGTACTATTCCATTAAATGTAATGGAATGTTAAAATCTATTCTGTTCATCAGAATCAGTAGAGAGCTTTCTTCCTGTATGCCTTGTAAAATTTCACAATTTGAATTTGATGAATAGCAGGCTAATAGTAATGTGATGAATGGAAAATTTACTTGAAAAAATACAGAACTGCACACAGACAGAGTTAAAGGAATAGCTTTCCTTAATTTTTCTGTAAGAGTTATAATGTTACACAAGACAACTATCATTAAAAATGGAAGATGCTTTCTGAGAGTGTAATAAAATAACCATTTACAACTGCAATAAGGGCATATCAAAGCTTTCTTGGGCAGTTTTATAGTTTAGTCACAATTACATGATTAAGATGTTATATGCATATAACTGTAGTTATTCAGCTTGAAGAGGAATAATTTCCAATGAGAGCCACCTGTATAGAAAGGCTATTAGGACGTTAAGAAGCAAAATGAGCCTAAATGACAATGATTGTGTGTGTGTGATAAATCTTGAATCTTCTCTTCTATACTCTAATAGACAGGGGGTTGAGAGAGGATAAAGTAATTTCTATAAGTACATAAGGGAATAACAATCAAGAGGTTACAGGAAAAGAAGAGTTTGAGTAAATTTGTCTGTGGGTTAAGGAGGAAAGTGAATAATTTGCATCTAGGAAAGTGAGTATGCACTCTGGGAGAAGAGCAGTGCTTGGTGTCTGCATAGACATCCAGAATCTGGCAGACAAATGCTGTAATGAGATCAGTACTGTAAGACATACAAATCTGGAAAGTAGGCTGGAAATCAGAAGAGAAGTTTGAGAACAGCCACTCTACTCTGTAAGAGCAATAGAGTAAGGAAATCTAGCCAGTTTAAAGATAATACTCTCTGAAAAAGAGTTATATGAGGGAGTTACTCGTATCACGCTCAAAAATTTTATTATGGTCTAAAGCAGATGTACAATGTATAGAGACCTAAGACTTTGTCCAGATAAAGTCTTTATAGTCCAAATACATTGAAAAGTATTTTCATTCTAGTCTCTGCCCATGTTCCTTGGAGGCGTGCTCCTTCTTTCAGGGAGCTGTGTGGGTTGTAAATGCCTGAGCTCTTCTTGAACAGCTCCATGCTGGTGCTGGTGCTCCCTTCCTTCTTTATACCGGGGTCTGCTTCTGCTTTTATTAGCACATTTTCTTAATAGCTTCTTCTTGCTTGGTTGCTACCTTACAGTTTGGAAGTAGGACACAAACTTCCCCAGACTTGACATATACTTTTTGTACAATAACTACTGAGGTCAGTAAGACCTTTGAGATACACGTGGTAGTCAGAGTCACATAAAAACAAGTGATAGCAAGCATTAGACTGTTGTTATCGTGGCCATAACAAGGGGAAACCTCTGCAGTCCAAGACACGGAAAGACAAATCCAGAAACTCTATAGTATAGGTTTAGTACAAATAGTGTGCTCTAAAGGCGAAACCATATTCCTTGAAATAGTAGGGGACTGAATTCACTGCATGAAACAGATGGATCTAGCTTTATCCTTATGCATCGAGACACATCCAGTTTACTAGCATAAATGAAATATTTGTATTTCATGAGATATAGACTATTGTATATGTGAGAAATAATAAACAAAATTGCTTAGATTTTCTGTGGTGAATATACATATATATATATTTTTATATATATATACATGTGATAATTTTTAGCCCTGCTTTGTCCCATCACCATAATAGCAAACAATATTTTAGTTTGCTTGTTATAGTAGGTATGATTATCCACTGTCATAAATAGAGAAAATTATGAAAAATAACTAAAAATTAAAGAAAAAATCCTAGAAAAATAAAATTGAGAAGCACACCAATCAAGCTAACACACAAGGTTTTTATCTCCTTGAAGGGTTGTGTATCTGTTTGTATTATAAGAATTTCTACACTTCTATCAAAAGTCCATCTAATGACATCTGTTCTTCAATAGCAGGCAACACTTCTATGTTTTCAGTAAACACCACATAGTTTCTTTCTCTGTCTGTGTAGATTCAGTCTTTATTTTACAAATACCATAGCCTTTCCCAACAGAAGGATGCAGAGGAAAACTCTGCACATTATCTCTAACAAAAGAACTGAAGCATTAGAAAATAAAATGTCTGATAGACATTGGTTTTGATTCTGCTCCCTAGCAAAGAGTGGTCATATGTGGTCTCTAAAAGCTAAAGAAATACAGAAATCTCATTGTATTCCATTTTCAGATAAAGCCACATCTCAGAATAACGTGGCGCAGCCAGCATGTGAGAAGCATTTCAAAGCAAGCTTCTAAGCCTGATCAGTTTAAAATTGGATGGCCAGTTTTAGTTGATTCTGCAGAGTTTGTTGCAATTTGGGTAAGAAAATTTTCTCTTTCATATTTTGGAAGGGATAAGAATAAATAGTATTACTTAAAAATAGAAATATTGAATGAACAAATGGTCATTTACAAATTGGGGCTTTTTGTCATTCTCTTATCCATTTCTGAGGCATTCTATGCTAACATGGAATAAAAAGCAAACAAAATAGGAAGGAAAACATAAAAAGAAAAAACATAGAATAAAAATGAAACAGTTTTTTAGATTCAGATATTTCAAAATAATTGCAGTCAGAAATAGTTAATAATGCAAATATTTCTGCTAATGTGTTGGGTTTTAAAATTATTTTTGAATTCAAGAAAGTTATAATCAACAAATGTGAAATTTTCAAACTAAGGAATCATCCCCACAATGAATAGTTCCAAGTGAGTCAGACCCTGGAAACATATGATACTGTAGTGCTAGGTAAATTGTCACCAGAGAATGCCAGAGAGTGAATCAACATGGCAAATATGTTAAGTTTTTCAAATGCTGAAAAGTGTATTGATGAAGGATAATAAAAGAACTCTTATTTTCCGAGGAGAAAATAATATAAACCCTAAAATGTTTTGTTCATCGTCTACAAAATATCAAAATATGATGAAGAATAAATGTGATCTGTTGAAAGATTTAAACAAGAAAATCTGCTTGTCAATCTTGTTTGAGAAAAGTGTACTGGAAAGGGGAGGAATTGAGGAATATTTATAATACAGGCTTTTTTAAAGTCACTGTTTAAGAAGCTAGTGACTAAATGAAAAGAGATATCTAAAGATTTTGAGAGAGAAACTTCTGAAAATATACAGGAAAAATGTCAAACCTAAGGAAAAGAGAGGGAAAGGGAGAAAAAGAGGGAAAAGAAGAATTTACTGGACATTAATTAGTGGTGTAATTCAAACTAATATTCAAAAATTTGGAGGTTGTCTAATATTTTTGGAAACTAGCAATTTATTTAACATTTCTTCTTTCTGTGTTTCTCTTTTTTCTCACTTTTTTCTGCTCTGCAGAATTCCTTGAATATGGGGAGAAGACCAGTAGCACCAAAGCTTTTATTCTGTTGTAAAGTAACACGGGCAGCTCAAAGAAAGAGAACAAAAAACCAGAATTAAGGATTGATTACAAAATGCTTCTGTAATCATTACTCTAAGAAAAACATTTTGGTGCTTCTCCAGCTCTGGTAAATGTCTGTGAGAGGGAAAATAGCAGAATGGATGGCAACGCAGGGGGGGCAAGTTGGACCATCCAGGTCAGGAGGAATACAAGCACAGGAATGCCATGGAGATGTCGGTGACCACTGTTTGGTGTGATTTACATCCCCACACTGCCATGGTATCGCTGTGACACCCATCAGCAATGCTGGAACACTGAAAAGATCTCCCAAACTGCAGCGAGGAATTTCTTTTCTTGGAATACGTTCGCTGTGGGCAAGCTTATTGTTATGTTTTCATTTAGTTTCCAGAGATTTATGCTGACTATAAAATGAACCAAATGCCTCCAAGGCTTTGTATGTCAGTGTCTATTACATACTTTATGAGTCTTTATAGAGTGATAGGTATTGCATATTTCAACCAGAGGAAACAAATTAAAATAATCATTAGAATTTGAGACACAAAGATATAACGTGAACAACTAACTAGCAATTAATTTTTCACTGGATTTTTTTTTCTAAGTTCTTATTTTGTACAAATGCAGTTACTTTCAGCAATTAAAAGGCAAAATTTTAATTTAAAAGGAAATGTAACTAGCTACAGTTTCAAGTTTGGTATCTGTCTAAATAACATCTTATGTTCTATTGATTAGAGCCAAACTTTGTGGCTAGATGAAACAGCAGCCAGAAATTTGCTTATTTACTGTGGATAACTATGAAGAAAAACCTATTATTTTCTTGCAAGATAGGATTGACCTAAGACAAGGAAAGATAAAAATGAGTTCATATAATTGGAGAGAGAAAATACATTTATTTTGATAACTGAAAATCATTTTGAAAGTGTGAGAAATTATTTTAAAACACTCTGTGAAATTCCAGTGAGGAAAAGATTCAGATTTCACTTTGTCCCCTATTGTATACATTTAGTTTGTAACTTAAAACCTGGCTCTGGTCAATAATAGACATACTACTATCTCTGAGAGTCAGATAGTTCTCTCTATATTTTCAGCATTCTTTTCATACCTTTAACAGTATCAGCTACTTTAAAATGTAGCCAGTGATTTTTTTTTTTCATTTTTTTTTTCTAAAGAAGGAATGTCAGGATATGGCTGGTAAAAAAGAAGGCAGCTTACTGAATCTGTGGAATGCTAAAGCTTTGCAAGGTGAGAAGAAAAATATGTAGATTGAAGTACAACAATCTGATGGTGACATTTATATGCAACAAAGAGAAGAAAAAGAAAGGAGTGAATGAACCATAGAGAGGTCCCTGTGTCCCAACAGGACATAGCCTATATGGAATTTGCAGTGAGAGGCCAGAGAATGAGAAACTGAGGGAACTTTGAGGTTTTACACTTGCTGGATGTCTTAAAAAGCATAAAACTTAGTAAACAGCAGACTATGCTAATATTTAGACTATTAATATGCATATATATATTATTTCTTTGCTTCTAGTGTGCTTGTCAATTACCACATTATATAAATAAACATATGTTTATAATATGATTTAAGAAAGTTTCATGTATATAAAAATATATAAATTGATCAATGGATAAAATATTTGTTTACTTTACTTCAATAACTTCTTCTTTTGTGGTATCTGTTGTTAGCTTGAAAAAGACCATGTATTTGGCTCACCCTGAATATAGATAATGTTGAAGAGCATTTTGTATTCTAATAAAAGATAGAAATAAGAACATTTTCTATGCTGGGATGGCAGAGACAGTACAATCTCTCTGGGGAAAAACTCCAAATATCTTTTTTGCTGGTGTCAGCTCCTTTAAAACCTATAGAAAAAAAAAAAAGGTAATCATTTTCTCAGAGTATCACACCATTCTCAAAATACTATTTTCTAAACTAATGTGCTTCTTATTTTCCAAAATAAAATTGACATAATTGTTACTGGCAAAAAAAAAAAAATATCAACAGAGGCAAATATTAAATAGCTGTTGTTAAATTAAAATGTAATATCTTTTTCTGTTCAAAAGCAGAAGGATACAAAAAAAGGGAAATTTCAGGAAGGATGGGCCTTTAGGTGGAGTAGTGCTTCAAACATTCAGATGGAAACACATTTCTAGTTGGATAAACTCTGCTCATTTAAGTATCGGTTTGTGTATGCAAACTCAGTAGTATTTGCAATTGTTGCCAAATTAACTGTGTGCTTAAAACACATGAAAATTCTGTCTTTGCAGGAGTCAGCATGCAATAGATGTAAAGCACACTAAGTAATAAGAGTTAAATTTCATTCCCAGAGAAGTAAATACAGGTTTAATATATTGCTATTAGCAGCAAACAGTCACCCCGGTGAAAATCTTTCTGCTAATATCCACAAGGTACTAGAGTTGTCATATTACCACAAAATTTTGCTAACCATACATCAGAGATTTCTAGGAAGACAATTGAGTTTTCTGGGGCTTGCTCTTAATTTTTAAGTGGGGAACGTCAGGATTCATTCAACAGATTTGCACATGTGCATCAATTAAAGTTTAAGATCATTAGCGTCATTGAAACGATGTGGAAGCTGGCATTACGACATTAGCACTGAGGAAGAAGATTGACTTCTTGCTGCCAAGTGCTATTTATTTCTGATTTCTTGTTCTTCCTTTACACACTTTGCCTTTTGTTTGAGATGGTGAACTTTACAATGATGGTGCATCTTAATCATCATCAGGACACATCAAGGACGGGCTGCTCCTAGAACACAGGCAGTCTGGAGTCCAGAGTGATCCCAGGGAATCCAGTGCCCTCACTGGCAGGCACTGTCCCTCAGGTCTGACCACCTGATAGAATAGGGCCATAGCTTTAACGGGGTCTTATGAACAGCTCCAGGCACGGCAAGTGACCTACCAGGGTCCATCAAGGAGCAGGAGACCAGGACAGGGCTGGAGACTTGGCTTCAGCCAGGGTCTGAGTCCTACCCAGGGGAAAGGGACACAGATGGCGCTTAGCCCAGGCACCCCTACTGCATCACTGGGGCAGGGGACCAGCCTGAGCTGAAAAGGGGCTCCTCGTGGAGGGGTCAGAGGAGGTCTCAGAGGTTGCTGGGCAGGGAAAATAAGGGCTGGTATCTCTCCTAGAACCCTGACAATCCTCCTCAAATTGATGGGCTCATCTCCTATTTAAAATAGGTTTATATGAGTTTTCATGTAAACACCCCACGGTGGAGGAAATTTGCCATTCCTATTCCAAAACTAGGAAGCATTTCCTATGAACAGGTCATAATAGATTAACTACTGACAGGGGTGGTACAGAGCAACCACAGTTACAGCCCCGTTCCTCTGTTCTTCCTTTCTTTATTTTCACCTAGACACTTACTCAGAGTGTGAGAAGACAACATAGTTGCTAATAGAAGCTTATGATTTCCAGTTCTTCGTGGTAAGTGTACCACCACTGTAAATCAGAGCCTGTAGACTGTGACAGAAGTGTCTGTGAATATGTAACGTAAATGGGGGTTGAATTGAGCATGAAGAAGAAAGGCATCTCTTCAGGACGAGGAAGAACCTTGCATGGTACTTTTGCTTTATGAATTTAAACCTTTTTGTCTACAGAGGTTTAGCTACACAAGAAAATATTGATACAGGAGTATAATTTAAACTGCATATAATCCCCTGTAGAAGTAGATTAAGCTAAATTGTAAATAAAGATACCTGTCCTTGAGAAAGTATGTTCACATTGGGAATTGTATTGCAAAGCTAATAGTACTGTTTGGGTACAGCTGAAGTCATTGTTTAGGCTACAGCTCAAGCAATTACTTTAGTGAATACCCTGATGTAGAAAAGCCCTTCATGAAGCACAATTTAGGAAAGAAAATAAACAGGACAAAACCAAAATTAAACTAAAGCATATCAGAAATAAACTTGCAATGGTAAATTGTAATGGTTGCATAGAGATCTTCTATGTTCTGAGCTGCGTTTTCTTTGCCAAGCAGACCAGACAACACAGCACAACAGCTGGCAAAGCACTGAGAAACTGCTATGTTAGCTCAGAGCAATAATGCTGTGAGACTTAGTCATCTTGGACAGTGAGTAGAATGAAATACAAATTCATAAATATAAGCCCATGTGGCCATTTGCACTCAGTTGCATAAGTACTATTGCCAGTAGCAGTGAACTCAAGAACACAGAAAGGGGAAGAAAACCCTACAAATATTTAGAGAAGCTTGCATAGAAATGTCTCCTGCTCTCTTATTTTAAAAGCACAATTTTGTCCCTCACTCATAACCATTCCAGTATTCGAAAGACAATGCAAAGGTGATATATCTGTAGTATACTTGGTAGAATATGACCTCTTTTTAGAAGTGTTTAACATCTGTGTGGGGATTACATAGTATTTAGCATATTACACAAAAGCTACCAGGGCTATGGTATGTAAGTTGTGAGTAGGAAGAAGGCTTCTCTGTGTTCTCACTCACTTCTCTGTGTAGATCTTGAGTCCCACTGGATTTATTTAATGGGATTCCCAACTGCTGCTACACACACCATTTGAAAATACTTTCATACCTTCAAAACGGCATCTAGGTGGCAGAATGATGATTAAAACAGTGGAAATAACTGTTAGTGGTTTTAAAGACAAAATTGTGAGACATTAAAACATCAATGGATATCTATAAAACAGAAGGAAATCATGGGGAAGCAGAAAAGGAGAAGAACCTTTCTGTTTGTGCACAGTATATTGTGTCAAGAAAAGACAAAGCTCTCAGATGAACTTTCAAAGGCTGCACCATTACATAAAATTGCAGACTCTGTGCTAGAAGTTAATCTTGACACGTGAATGTTGGTGAGGGGAGAGACAAACAAGCAAGCACACACAAAACTAAGCAAAGATTTTTTATTTTATTTTATT
>VZRN01002464.1:391605-486777 GCA_013397935.1 Dasyornis broadbenti | reverse complement strand
TTTTTTTTTTAATAAAAGGAATTTCAGATAAAAAGGAAGAAAAAAAGGAATTGGCATCAGTATGTAAGGTGCTTATGTACTAATGATGACCCAAATTACACGGAATTACAGCAATGTCCATGAGCCATCCCTCTCTGACTCCAAACATGACCAAGTGCAGTTTCTGTCTTACAAAATCAGTGTCTTTTGGTAAGGACATAGTTAGAAATTCATAGCCCATAACACTGATTATAATTATTCAAAGGCACACAGTTATTAAACTCCTACAAGCCCATCTCAAATGCTAAAGGCTGTAGTGTAGGATCTACAGGGCATGACTACGTACTGGTCCAAGTGCCTCCACTGGCATTCAGTGAATCCGTTTACTCACAACAGCAGCCAGTACAAATCCTCAGTTCAAAACTCAAAGATTTGGGTTCATGGAGAAGAGAGTTCCTTTAATATTTTTCATCCTCTCTGAGCTCCAAGAGCCTCCAGGGATCTTGATGGGAATTGTAAATTATAATAAATTCTGCTTCTTGTGGAAGCTGTGAAGATTTAGTCAGCGTTGGCAACTTCTATGAGATTCTCCAGTCAAAAGAACTGTAGATGTATAAATAAGACAGCAGCTGTGACCCTAAAACTTTCACATTCACCATTGTGCAGCCCATTTTATTCACTTTGAAATTTAGGACAGCAGTCAGAATGTAATGAAGAGCGTCATACTCCAAAAGCACCAGCCTGATGCCACAGTTAAGCAAAGTCGAATTTTCTTCAGCTGCTTCTATCATAGACTTACTGAGATAGTTGCTGAGGCCTGAGACTATTCCTGTTCAAAACAAGACCAACCAAACCTTGAAATCACCAGGTATCTTAGACTGAAAATGCCATTTATGTGCAGAAGATTTTCAGATCACGTTCTATGGTGGCTGTGATCTCTCCTGCTCCTAACTGAAATTGGAAAGCTATCACATCATCACCCCATATCAAGATACTTGCATCCACTTACAGATAAGATGTAACAATGCACCCACATCCTGTATTGTTCTCTTTATACTAGACATAATTAAAATCTCCAAGTTAAGAAGCTTTAATGGAGAATAACCTGCTATTTCTCCTGTGTAAAGCCCTTCTGTCCACTATAATACACCCCAGAGGGACATTTACTCTCTGGATTGCTAGCAGCAATCTAAATACAGTATATTTTTTACATTTCTGATCCATTACATCAAATTATGTCAGACTAAATGCAGCCTATCAGGGAAGAGGGTCTCCTCAGACCTGTAAAACTGCCTCAAACATAAAATTCAATGTCTGCTTATCAGTGACTACACCTCCTGCATGACATCACTTTCCATACACTTTCACTCAATGCTAGACAGCACACTTGCAGAATGAACTGCCTGTGCATGAGTGGGCAGGTAATAAAAAGCTTCACTTCACTGTGGTCTTCTGGGCTTTTTTCTCTAGGTTTCGGAACAATCTCTTTAAGAGATTGAGAACCTGGAATAACCACAGAAAAATAGCAAAGAAAAAACTGATCCCCCTACCACAATAGGGTTAGTCCTTTTACTGTTCAGAAAAGCATTAAGGCTGGTACAGCTGATATTCTGTCACAAGGGTGGGGTGATAAATTCAAACATCAACCACTCATTCCTAAAGACCAGAGTTCAGAAATTCCTTAGACAAACTGGAATTTTTTAATTTCAACCTAAGACAGGTTTTTCCACATGCTAAAATCACTGTTTAGAATGACCTGCTTGTGCTCTGAGGAAGTCTGGGACAAGAGGAGGAATAAAGCTACCCATCACAAGTATGACATGTTTGCTAATCTGGGTGGCAGACAGAAAGTGCAATCTTAAGAATGGATTCTGAAGCCTAATAAATACCTAGGTGTTTGATAAAAACATCAGCAGCCACAGTCTTAATGCTTTCTACAGTGGAAAAAAACAGTTTGCTTTCACCGAAAATGTCTCCCAGGCCCAGAAGTGCAGAAGAGACGGAACTAGGACATTAAATTGCAAAAGCCATCCCATTTAGCTAAGTGGGATCACAGGTAAGGTCAGGGCAGTTAATCACTATCTATTGGCTGAAAATTACCCATAAAGGATATTAGATGCACAATTCTTTTACAGCAATTGGCTCTTGTTGATATGAATATGAAACAGGTACCAAGTAAGAGTTACCTCAGTTACAAAAGGAAGGATATTAATCAGAACAAAGATGGAAGCCAAGGTGAGTTTTGGGGATGGCCAGTTCAGATATACATTTGGAGGACTGGAGAATGCTTACACATGTATTATTTGGACAAATCTCCAAAGCGTATCAGAGAAAGTGAGATTATTAGAACAGTCCAACACAATTTAACAAAGCATGGTAAAAGCAGATGGGAGCGTGGCTATCAGATTAGCTTTGTATAAAGGCTGTAGCAAATCCATCTATGAGGTTGTCCAGGCTGTGAGAAAGCCTGACCAGAACTGGCCTGACCAGCAAATTGTGTTTTCTTCAAGAATGAAAATTTTCTCTTCCCTTATTATACAAGGCTGAAAAAAGTGGTGGGGAAGAGAGTCTGACCTTTCCTACTCTTTCAAACGGTATTTCTCTATAGTGGTAAAAACCATTAATCATTACCAATTAAAACTGGGGAAAAAGAAAAAAAAGTAATTACATCTGAAGGCATTCTTTTAGTTTTTCACTACTTGTTGCTAGCCCCTTCTCTTGGGCTGTCTGCAGTCTGCACCCGCACTGCTTCTGTACCCACAGGAAAGGGATGAGAAAGCTGGGCTGCAGCTCCGCAAAGGCAGCCTTCAGCTGCAGGGAGAACAGTCTGGCTGGTGCACAGGCATGCAGGAGTAGTCAGGAACAGCCTCACAGGTGTGCTCCTCTCATCTGCCCACATTTCAAAGGAGTCACACAATCAAGGCCAGGAGATAACAAGCACTCAAAGTTCTACAAGGACGCAGTGCTAGGGGAAGCCAGCAGCTGTTACTTGTGGCTGAAGCACAATAGTGGAATCTCCTGTGCAATTGGTATCAAGCCTCAGTGACCCAGATGGCCACCAATTTGAAAAATATTTGTGACACCATCCAGAAGCCTTCCCACAAGAGATGTAAAGTTGAACTAAAGAAGATGAACTCATTGTCTGGAAGTTTCCACATTCTACAGGATTTTGTACACTTTCAGAAATTATTTAGACAAAAATTGTTTACTAACACCAGGAACTGTTTGAGCCTGAGTGTAACAGCTGCCTATTGGGACACCTTCAGTTTAAAACTGAGTATATGGCAAAAAATAATCTAAACCAAACTATGTGTATATACTTCACCTGTCAGATTTCCCCCTCCTACTGTTTGTGGCATCAGAATATGGTATTTAATTTTTTTGTATCTTTCATATTTTTCTTTCTCCTGTTACTTTGCAAAATCCCAATACAAAGAACAGCAAAACCAGCAAGCTACCTCCACCAGAAAATAAACAAAGCACATCGGAAAATTCCTTCCTGCAAACTGAAATAAAATTTCATTATATTTTTCAAACCTGTTCTTCTTCCAATTTCCATCCAGCTTTGGAAAAAAACAAAATCAAGCATAGTACTTCCAAATACACGATATCATAATCTTCAATGACAGTTAAGGGCTGACTTATCCTTAACAGCAATTTTATGAAGTCAGAATGAGATTCTGTACAATATCAAGGCAACAAGGGTTGTATCTAGCCACATTGCACCCTTTTCCCCTGGGAAACGCAGTTGCACCTACAGCCACTTGGCCTTACAGAACATAGCACTTCTTTACACTGCATAAACATCTTCCTGCATTGGCCACGCTGAATACCACAAAGGGAGGAATACAGCCGAAAAATACAGAACCAAGGGAAGACAGGCAAAGCCCTCACTCTTCCAAACAAAGTTAAGCGCTGAGCAACCAGAGTTCAAGATACATTTGGACAATACTCCCAGACACATGGTATGATTTTTGGGGCTGTCCTTAGCAGGGCTAGGAGGCAGATTTGATAATCCTTGTGGGTCCTTTCCAACTCAGGATATTCTATGACTCTGTGATCTATGACGTTTAAACTGCCATCTAATGGTGAAACTGTAACTTTAAAGCAGGCAGACCAGGCAGCACACAAAGAAACAAATGCTGCTTTGACCTGCAGCTCTTGCATTCAGATTGACAATCACCTTTTTCAGCAACATTTAATTTTATGCTGCTTCCTACAGCACTGGCTGCTAGTGAAGCAAAAGTGTATGTTTTAAGTGACAAAACATATCTTCATCAGGGATGCGATTACTGTCTCAAACTGCCAGATTTGATTGCCAGTTTTATACCACAGATAAGAGACAGAACAACAAAGAATATAATAATGCCAAAGTTCAGGCTTGAATTTTTTGAGGACTCATAATGTCATCTTATTTTTGATGAAAAAACTATCAACATTGAACAAGTGCAGAAATGCTGAGTTAAACCATCTAAATTACTCCAGTGATATATATTTACTGGACATTTCAGCTATTCCAGAACCAAATCACTTTCAGTCATCTATCATCTACCTCATAATCTAGTGGTACAGGTTATAATCACTTTCCTTGTAACTCACGTATGGACAGAATCTGTGGCCTTGCTATGCATCAAAACCAAAGGAAGCTAGTTCAGACAGGTCAGTATTTCCTTTTCCACTTTGCTTAAACTATAATTAATAGTATCTCTTTGTTATGTTTCCACTGATCCCTTAATAATTGTAGAATCATAGAAAGTCACTTTGTGATTTTCCTTTATTTGATCTGCAAGTAGGAAAGAATGTCATTTACCTCTCATCAACAACACATTTTAGATTTTCACTTAAGCAAACATTATAAAGTAAACCAAACATATTGAAAGGAGGTTGCAAATGGGAAAATAAAAGCTAATGAACCCTTGTATTGAGCGTACTATGTGTCAGGCACAGGCACATTTGGAATCCACTTCTGACAGGTTATTGACATCTAATTCCACACTATCACCAAAGACAGCTCAATTTACTCCCCTTTTCAATGTGCAAGTGAGGGCCTGTGAAAACTGTCAGACTCATGTGATGAAAGACAAGTACCTAGCATACATATCGAAAAAATGCTTCCTTCATATAACTCTCCAAGTCGTTCAAGAGTTTAGAAACACAGAGCTTAATACATGAGCCATCATTCCCATACCACTGGAGAAAAGGGATGTTAAGCTCTTCACCCACAGAAGTAGGCATGTGGCCTTTCTTGCACAGAGGGGCACTTTTCTCTATTTTCAATATAAAGTGAAGCACAGGCTCCTGCACTGGGCTCAATCACGATCCTGAAAGTTCAGTACAACATCTGTATCGAACAGCACGCTCTGCTTTCTCCTAAGGGCTCCTGGAGCGCTGCAAGGGTATGGGGGAGCCCAGAGGGTGAAAAACCTATGTGTATTAAGGAAATAATACACTTCAGTATATATTTCAAGTCTATTTGAAGACAACAAAAATGTCAAACCTTTCCCCAAAAGGGTTGCTAGTAGGAATTCAGCAAATCAAGAGACCCAGCAGTTGCTGAGTGAGCAGAGCAGGAAATGGCGGTGCAGAGGCCATGGGCCTCAGGGACTGGCACACTTGCTCAGAGACTTTGGGGGAACAGTGAGGGGTGGATGGCAGTGCTGCCTGAGGCCATTAGATGGCGAAGGAGGCTGCAACTGTCTCCTCAGTTGTGCCTCTAGTGCTGAGAAGCACTTGTTATGTGGGTTTTTTTCAAGGAACAGCAGCGCGGGGTAGAAGAGAAAGCAGAGACATGCAGCAAATCCCAGTCAGTTTTCTGTGCAATGTCACTGCCACCAGCTGTCACTGTCACTTGCTGGACAATGTCTCAAGTTTCCACTCGCATCTGCACAAATTCTGGATCAGCAAGGGCTACTTCAAAAGAAGCTTTTCCTAATTTACACCTGGAAAGGATTAGACACAGCTGTACACCACAAAGCAACCACAAAGAACTGTTTTCTAAAATAAGCAGCCAACGTACTCTGACCAAAGAGGAAAAAGAGTAGGTTTCCTAATAGGATGGTTTTCCTGTCCTCGATTCCTGTTATTTGAAGTCCTCCACACGATTTCAAAGCATTAAGATGCACTCAGGAATGTCTTTTGAACTGGCCTACTTTAGCAGCAGAAACTGAGACAGAAATAGAGAATAGCTCATCCACTGTCACACTGCAAAGCCAGGACAGTGCAGGGACACAACCCACTGTCCACCACAACTGGGCTGCTGCCCTCCACTTTTTGGATGACCCAAGAGCTACCTGCCACCTTGTTGTACTCTTCATCGGACACATCCTGTAACAGTCTCAGAATAACAAACAAGTCAAAATAATTAAGAGGTCAATAATTCCTTTGGAAACTGGAAAATAATCCACAAGCCAAAAAGAATCTAAATCTGTAACGGAAAGGGGACTGATCTTGACATCACTTGAAACATAGATGGTAAGACTCTATAGATACAACACCTGCTTCTCTTTCAAATTCTGCAGATAGGGAGAGACTCAAAAGGAGAAGAACTGAGGCACAAGACAGTTTTTTAAGATTTCAATTAGCCATTTTTTTGGACTAGGATTTATTTACTGCAGAGTTAAGCATCTCTCATAGTTACAAATTCGCTATTTATATCTGCTAACTGTGCAAATTTCCTGGTTCTCTGATTCCAGACCAGCTGCTGGGCACAGCTGTGCTCCAACAAAGGCACCAAAACCAGCAGGATTGCTGTGGGACTGTCATACTTCCCTAATTTCATCTGCATCTGGAAGAGGAAATCACAGTGCTTTTCTCACCCACTCCTGACACAGCTCAACAGAACACCACCAATGTAATTTAAAAAAAAAAAAACCAAACCAGTGATAGATTGCCAGTGTGAGAAAGCTCCCAAGCTTCCACAGCTTTTAAACACTGCACTAAAACTTCCTGCACAACATACAAGGTTACCAACACGAAGAATACAGGAATCTACGTGAACAGTCACCTGCAAAACTTTAACAGAGCAGAGGTCATCCTGCAAGCAATTACACACGTGGAGAGATCAAGGCACAGAATGGCAAGCAATACAGAATCTGGCAACAAAGAATCTTCCATTCAGTGGGAAGAGGGAGAAGTAAAAGCAATGCAACCAGGCAGAGCACCAAAGTGCCTCACAACACACTGCAGGCTGTT
Source organism: Dasyornis broadbenti (assembly GCA_013397935.1). Classification (NCBI taxonomy): domain Eukaryota; kingdom Metazoa; phylum Chordata; class Aves; order Passeriformes; family Dasyornithidae; genus Dasyornis; species Dasyornis broadbenti. Next base: position 479,607 of record VZRN01002464.1, on the reverse strand, counting down.
CGACCACATGCGGTGCTATGCCGCATCTCAGTCTCGAAGCGGGTTTTAGAATGTAAATTTTATGTTTCTGTGGGCATGAAGCTCAAGGATGCAGCAAGATTAAGCCTGTACCCAACAGAGGGGACTGCACATCCTCCTCCTGGCCTGCACTACTGTCTACCTGAAGCCTGTCCCTGCTTCCCCCCCAACCACTGGCTGTCCTGAATAACATTCTTACTTAGTGGCCACTTCACACCCTAAGCACCTTACTTAGATATTTCTGTTTTACTCTAAGAGCTGATGGACCCCTAAGCGCTACAGGGGGCAAGTTTGTCAAGATTTACTGCTTTTATTCATTAAAACCTAATCGATTTGCCAAAGATCAAACAAAGTCCATGACAGAGCAGATTAAATACAAGTGAACTAAATGGGTTTGGTTTTGTTGTTATTTTGGGGGTTTATGCAGATGAACAATATTTGGAATGACAGCTTCTCAGTCAGAAAAGCCTCTGTCCTCCATCTGCCACAAAGATGAATCGTTAGCAGCATACTTGCTGCTTCTGCTTGTGCTTTGGCTGGAGACAATGAGCCTTACAGTAGGCTCTCCTTACCAGCAACCTGGGAACAACAGATGCTCCTCTTCTCCATGCTTCTCTTTCTCACATGAGTCTGTGAACACCTCTTCTAATTGAGATTTGAGTTTGGGATCTGAAGTTTCTTTGGCAACAACTTTTCCCTACAGTGCGTTTGACAAAACCTTCTCTAACAACAGTCTTTTCTCACCTGACACTGTAACACATGCCACATCATATTGTTTCTAATTTGCCTAAGCATGGAGTTTGTTCCACAATTCTTTGAGCAAAGAAGCTGAGGCATCAAAATGTTGTTATTTTTACACTATTAACTATTCTACCCTTCCAAATTCAGTATGAGTTATTGTAACAAGCAATTACAATAAGAATCAAACAAAACTTACTTCGGTAATCAGTGTTTTGCATGTCATATAAATTTATTCATGTACTCCCTAATTAGGAAAACACATCCAGTCATTAACAGGATTTAGAAAGGAAAATAGGTCTTTTGAAGTTGGAAGACATTTCCGGGTTATCATTCTGAGGCAAACATTTCAAGATCCATATAAGCTAGAAGCAGAAGAGCTGGCCAGATCATGGAGCTCCTGCCTCTTCCTGTCCTCTTACAAAACATATTTCATTAAAGTGTGGGCAGAGCAAGGCCAGGCTGCTCATTTTAGCCATCCTAATTTCCAATGTCTAACAGATGGGATTTCCACCCTTTTCTGTGATTCCTGCTATAGCAAAATAAAGCAAAAACAAACCCACCTCATTGTTATGATGGTATGATATCCACCATTTTCCTTTCTTAATTAAACCAATATTCCATAATAAGTGTCCTGTGAACTTCCTTAAATAATCTCCCTTCCTTGGGAAGGCACTCCTCCTATCAGAGCTGAGATTCATCATCCTCTCCTCAGGTTATCATTTTACCAAGCAATATGTACTGAACTCTTCTAATCTTTCTCCATAATTCCTCCCTTCAGCTTCCTGATTATAGTCCAACTTATTTTGCCAATTTTCTTCGTATTGTAGGATTTCAGTCTAAGCTGCTCAACAGCGTTTTCTTTACACATTTTATACTCGTAGTCCTTGAATATACATTACTACTTGTGTGACTAGGAATACTTCTAACTAGCACAGGTGTAGCTGAGTACCCAATGGCACTTCATTAGTACACAATTTAAGAGGTGAGGAGTTGATATTCAGGCTTTATTATCTTGGCAAAGGTCAATGGGTAAAACTATTTAAGGCTCCTTTCTTGTGTGCTCTGTAAATCTCATATCACTATTGAGTTAAATACATCCAGCCAATCACTGGCATGCCATACAAAATTTCATCATTTGTTTAGTGCTTTATAAAGGGCAATGAATAATTTTACCTTTTCAATGCCAAAGAAACTAGAAAGTTTTTTCCCCTTGAGTGGCTCAAGTACTACATTATTTTATCTATAAAAGGTTGCTTGTGTACCTCAAAAAATATAGCATTGTGTCTCAACAACCACACAAGGATTGCATTAGCATTGCAGGTGTAGAAAAGCAGCACAAGACAGAAAGTCACTGCCATTTTAGAAGAAAATCTCTGACCTTTAAGGATTTTTAATATATACTGTGGGTTGAGGCAATGTTGCTTTTTTGGGGATATGAACTCAAATTATTAACAAACAACACCAAGAGTTGTCCCCATTTCTGTACTGATGAAGAATAAAATACTCTGTGTCAAGTAGCAATAGCAGGAAAATTAGTTAGATAACACAAAACTAAGTATCATTCATTAGGTTAAGTTTTCTACCTGTTCTCATGGCAGGATGTCCATTAAACTTAAGAAAAACTATGAAACAGAAGGTCAAATATTAGCCAAAAATATACATTTTGCTGGTCTTCAGCTTTTCTCATCCTTGAATCTGAAGCTCTTAGTGATTCATGAGTTTTTACACACTGCAACCCTTTTATGATTTTCGAAATTTTTTAGTATCCCTTTTTGTGGGGAGTTTTTTTCCTGCAGCTTGGAAAGATAAGGCACAGAAAAATGAATTTGCCTGTAGTAATAACACCCAGAAAGAGAATCCTAAGGCATGCCCACACTATACTTTTGTGAAGCACCGAATTAGTGATGTCCCATATATGTCAAGGCTTGTCTTGTGAGAAGCCCTGATCAGACTTCCTCACTAGCCTGGCAGTGATGCTGCAGTGACATGACACAATTCACCTCTCATCCGCAGGTACTGCCACGGTAGCAGTCAGCAGATGGTCTTGCAAAGCAAACAGGTCTACACACAATGTAGCACAGGATGCTCTGTGCCCAATGCACTGCAGCACACCTGAACAGCATCTCTCAGGCAGCTTTGCAAGGATTTCCAAGTAACAGCATTCATTGTGCTTTTACTGTAGTCCAGGGGAAATCACTGTGTCTTGTAGTTCTCACTGTCAGATAACATTTTCTTAATCTTTATTTATTCCCTAGGTTAAGGCTTATACCACTTCAGTTTGCCTTATAAGCACATCTACTAACTTCCTCCATGCATTAGTCAGTTGGAGACCCCTGGATTCTGGTCAGACACACAGGGAATGATAGTTCAGTGGGCAATGCTGGGTAAGAGAGAGGTTGACCTGTGGGGAGCTGTATGATAATCAGCTTTTCATTACTGCATGCTGAAAGGCCAAGGTGATTCATGAGTGCTCTTCTGAGTGGGAAAACAGGAAAGGAAGAGAAGATGAAGGAACTCTGGTTCTGATAGGAATTATCTCTATCCTATCACAGTATATAAGTATTTATCTCTAGGAACTGCTAACCAAATGTCGCAGGACTACATTATGTCAGGATTATATTATTAGTATATTACTATATTACTTGCAGAGATCTGCAAGTATTATTTTAGAGACATCAGATAGCTTTTCCAAGGTGGAAAGAGTAGCTTAGCTCTTAGATCAAAGAGTCTAACAACTAAATTAGGCAATATTTTAGATTCAGACACTTAAATTCCACTAAATGAAACCCTCTCAGAGTCAGGGGCTGTGGCTAATTACTTTTGTAATCTTGAATCTTACTGTAGGTGCCTTACTAGTTCTATATCGCAGTTTCCCAAAAGACAAAATTATGATGATATCAATCTCCTTTGGGAAATGCTCTGCATATGGGGGAAAATGGCACTTGTTTGTATAGTATTATCAATTTGCACCCTTATAAATAGTTTAATGTGGATTTATTTAGGCTATTCTGATAGCCCAAAGACAGGTAGAGATGTCAACAACTCCCTGGCTTTCTCTCAGCTATGACCTTGTCTGTTCATTTTAAGTTTGAAGGGTTCCCCATGAGTCACCTGTATGCAAGCATACAAAAATTCACCCAAGCCCCCATTTCTGGCTTCTACAGAGAGAGGGGTAATACTGTGAGATTTGGCAGGCCCCACAGTACTATGGCAGAGAACAGCCTAAAGTCCATTGCCAACCCATGCTTCAGATAGGCTACAGTTCACTGCCTGAACAGAAAAGATCAAGACACAAACAAGCCTAATGCCAGGAGCCCCACTCCTGGTTGTATTTGAGTGTTCTTCCTTCCTGCTCTCAAGCTCTCCTAGGTAGCCTTCACCAGGAAATTGATCGAGTGTGTAAAACAGAATCAACGCTGAAGCAGGAAAAAACATAATACACAGTTACCTGCAGGCACCCAAACAGAAGCTGAATTACAGTTCTTGATATGCACAATCTCTTCAGTGCCTAACAGGATACTGCCTTTCAAGGGATCACCATGGGAAAAGAAAGCTTTGGGTGCCACCCAGCTAAATAGGATTTTATTGATCAACACTTTGATGGATCAACGCTCTCTCCATAGTCTGGGTGAAAAGGTGTCTAGGGAAACCAACTCACAGCAAAAGGGACATGGCAGCTCTTTCAAAGATGCTTCTCCTGGAAGATTTACTGACTGATCCTTGGCTGGTGGCACAGACTAGAGTAAGAACCGTAAGCAACACACACATAGACACACAAAGAAAGGTAAATGATCTGCATTTTAATTTTTACCACTTCTAGAAAAAACAACAGCATAAAAGAGAATAGATGGGCTCAGCAAATCGTCACCAGCCAGGAGGAAAAGACAAAAGAAAAAAGAAATCACAGCAGTGTAAATCAGCCGGGGTAGAAATGGCTAAATGAGGATGCTGATTGCTAATCTACATCCTGTCACTCTGATTTTATAAGCAGGTGAGCTCAAGAAGCCATGTGTACAAAAGCAGCCCCATAAAATCACTGTTTTTTCCCAATCTCATCTGTATTCACAGTAGACCTAGTTTTCACTTTATGGCTGCAATGTTCCTGTTTCTTCTGCAGGTCCATTAGCACTGTGCACATTGCACAGTCAATATCAATTCCAGCCTACACTTTTCTGCCTTTTTTATTTGGACACAAGTCCTTCTGTCTGCTGGATTCATTACTCTTTGACATGGCTATTTGTAGTCTCCCTTTATGTTCTGATTATTTTTTTAAAGCAGCCCAAGTGCCTTTGACTTTAAATACACAAATTAAAAAGACAAAGTGAAAACAAAGTGAGGCATCTAAAAAATGTCATGATAAATCACTTCTCTTTCTCTTTACTTTAATCCTTTTAGTTTTCCATAATTACATTACCTGAAAAGCTTGCAGGCTATAAAATGACTCCCAACCCAAAAAGAAAGATACCAGCCTTTTGTTCGACAAAGCTCTATTCATTCCTTTCCTTGTCCCCTTTTCCCATATCCCAAGAAATCTTCCAGGACATTCCTTGCTCTTTTGCACCAGACAGGAAAGTGAAATTTGATCAAACTGGAAGGTGGCAGAAGGAATCTGGCAGGCTTAGGGGAATAGCATTGTATGCTGTTTGAACAAGATACAGAACCATGATGTTGCCTCAGTAAAAGGGAGGGCAACAGACTGGGACAGGACTCAATGTCCACCTTACTGAATTCTGGACCAGCTCCACCTCCTTCACCAAGGTGGCCAAAGGCAGCTCCTCCACACACAGTGGTGCTCGCAGCATCAGACTGGGATTGGTGAAAAGTGAATTGCCTACTATTACCTGTGCCTTACTTTATCCACACCCTCAGATGACCATGTTTAACACAAAGAAAAGATGGAATAATTAAAAACACAGCTTTGAGGCAAGCACCTTGGATGCACCCTGGAGTGCTAAATCATCTCCAGTAACAGAGACAGAAAGGCTAAAATTCAGCACTGGTCAGTCCTCCACAGGGACAGAACAATCAATGGCAGATGCAGAATAAAGGAAATTTGCACAAATTGGACATGAGAGCTGATCAGCAGAAATGAGGTAGCAGTGATTTTTGGGGTTTGCATCAAAAAGCCAGATTGCAATAGAAGAAATGGTAATAAAATGGTAAAAACCTGGCTGTTTCTATGACTGGGCACTGAACTGTTAAGCTTCCACCTCTAGGAACCAGAACATGTACACTAAAATTAGTGTAGCGACTCTAGATATTTTGAAATTTCTTAGTATGCCAAAAACCTTTCCTTTGACCTATTTTTTCTCTTCAGTCACAAACATTCTTAACAGAGACATTAAAAAAAAAAAAAAAAGAAAAAAAAAAAAAAANAAAAAAAAAAAAAGCCCAGAACTATAAAATATTTGAGATGGTTTCTGTATTCTTGCTTCCTTCCCACTATTTAGCAAGCATGTGCCTTTTGCCATTCACTTGTTCGGGGGAGATCTTGTCCTCATGTGGCAGATAAAACATGCAAACTCCATCTTGTTCTGCTCAGTTCAAACCCCCTTGCTCTGCTCCCAGCGCTGGGTGCACTAAGCTGCCTCATGGCTCTCTGTTTTCAGCAGTTTCACACACAAAGGAGAGGAAATCAGAGCTATGGAAGAGTTCCTTCTATCACCATTCTACTTCATAGCTCTACCAAAGACCAGGTAAGTCAGAAAGACTGACATTTTCTAACCTCTAATGCAAATACTCCTCCAAATGACGACTAAGGTATATAAAAGAGAGGTACTCTATATATTTCTCATTCCAATTACAAGCCTAGGGCTCCCAGAGCTGTCAATCTAACATGCTTTTCAACTGAGGGCTGAATTGTCATTTTCCATTTTACTCATTTAATGAAAGCTGGTGGATAAAAAAATCACTATTTAAAATACCGTATTTTTCCTTTCTCAGCAGTTTGAAATGGGGCCTATGGGTATTGGGGCAGTCAGACTTAACTAATTCCACATGACTCCGTTTGAATCCTAAACTCTGGTGCTTTGATAAGACTTCCAGCAGTAATATCCTTCAACCTTCCCTGTCCTTTTGCTACCTTTAGCAACATGAAGAATTACAATTTCTCCTTGTTCAGAAATGGAAAAATGCTGTTGATCACAAGAACACAAGATTGGTGTGGTAGGTAACCACCCCTACCCAAAGGGTCCAGACTGACCACAAGAGGACCTTGCCCTAACAGGCAGAACTTCAGAAATCAAAAGATACAGGACATAAAAAATGGAAGCATCATGAGATCAACAGCACTTACAATGAAGCTGCTTTTCTTGTACATCCTACCCAAAGGGTCCAGACTGACCACAAGAGGACCTTGCCCTAACAGGCAGAACTTCAGAAATCAAAAGATACAGGACATAAAAAATGGAAGCATCATGAGATCAACAGCACTTACAATGAAGCTGCTTTTCTTGTACATCCTGCCTGCTGCTGTGTCCCTTCAGTGGGAAGACTTTTGCCTTAATGGGATGGATATCTCCTGAGTTTTATGTTTTATCTATTCACCTACTCATCACCTATAAACATGACAAAGCAGGAAGTCACTCTGAAACTCATAGTAAGATTTGATTTATCAGGATACAGTTTCCCTCTTCTGCACCTTATCTCCCAGTTTTAACCTCCTTGTTCTCAATTACCCAGAGGAAAAAAAAAAAAGTTGCTAGTAAGAAATAAATAAAAAATTATGAATATTATCTTTCCTGTACACATTCTCAGACACTTTAGCAGTGAGAGTGAGAAGTGTTTCCCTCTGGAGAGCCATACCTTGGAGTCTGGTACCTAGTGGCAGTGGATTCACCAGGACCACCCGGTGGGCTGCTCTGTGCGATAACTGCGTATGAGACAAGACAGACAAACCAAGCAGATGGGGTGAGCCAATATACACCACCAAATAAGATCTTTCCATGCTTCTGGTGATGGCTGTGCTTTTGCATATCCTTTCCATATCACATAATAGCCTCATCCAATCAATCAAAGTGTCCAAGGGACGACTGCCTATCTCCACATGCAGAGTCAATTAAGAGAGCATCATGAATGCCAAGTCTTTCCTCTCCCCCTGAGACGAATAGAGAAAAAGAAATGAGACAGAAAATGCACTGTGCCAGTGCCTGCCTTTCAGCTTGATGGCTTCGACTGGGCAAAGCAGAGAGATAGAGAAAGCTAATTTCACAGATAACATCTCCAAGGTCTATATAGTAATTTTAAATATTGGAAATAATTTTTCATGACAAATGAATCTACTTCATCCTGGCTTCTTCTACCAAGATATTCCCTTTAATTGTAGGGGGACAATTGGCAGTCTCAGCAGAAACACAAACTAGCCTGACTGGAGGGTATGGAAAGGAAGTGGGGTATGAAGCCACAGGGAATGAGATCAGCCACTGAGCTATAAGAGACTCAAAGACACCAGGTAGTCTGAAGCAATTCTTGCACCCAGTGTCATCAGTTTGTCTCTGGACACCCAACAAATCACAACAGATGTGATGCATACTCATCATGGATCATCCGTCTGACATGCTGTGAGACTGGATTATTAATGATATTTGACTCAAAATATTTGCCTATTTCTGGAGGTGCCAGGGTGCTTTGCTGAGGGCAGATTTGCATCCCTTGAGGGAGGAGGGGAGGGTTTGGGTGTGTAATGGCTAGTCTGCATAAGACAGAGGGGGTGAACTGTCACTGCCCGGAGGCTACAAACCAGAATCTGAGACTGATCCAAGGCAGACCTTGTGGAAACAGGATGGTGTCTTCCATCATGCCAAGTTGCCTTCCCTTTACACATCACACCCCCCTCCCCCAGGGGACGGGCACATTCACACTTAGGCCTACTGATGTGAGAGGCAGCTGAGAAGGGGTCATAAACCATCAAAGACCCTCGAAGCACCCCCAGACTCATTTCTGTGGCCTTCCACCAGAGGACTGAAATTTCCCCCTCCCAGGGGAGGTACCTGAGCATTCCCACGAAGTCAAAGTGTATTTTAATCCATAGGACTTTGTGTTTTGCCGGCTTCTTCCCCCCACCACCCTGCCGACAGATAAAGACAGATCAAGACCATCACTTCAACAAATGGAATCTACTGGTGAGGATAATGAATCTTTTTACTCTTATCCTTTCTTCTCTTGCTTTCCTTTCCCTATACATTTTCTTAAGTAATATTTTTATGCTTTCCTGTTGCTATATTACTATAGATAATAAAAACCAAAACAGTTACATACCTGCTTTCCCTTGCAACTAAACAGTTCTAAAATAAACTATATATATATATATATATATATATATATTTAAACACCAATCATTCAGTCTCCTTTCACTGTAATACACCCCAAAAGGATCCATTAACAAGAACCTGGGTTACTCTTGTCTTTGTGGGGGGCAGATCATAACACACCATCATGTGTCTTGCTGAGAGTAACCTGGGAAAGATATGATGAAAAGGTGAAAATGTATTTCCTTCCTCTATGATGACTTACTGCTTCATATAATCCAAGTTTTACTAAATTCTGCCTTCGCCTGTGTGCTGGTTTTTGCTGGGGTAGAGGTTATTTTCTTCACAGGGAGTAGTATGGGACTATGCTTTGGAATTGTACTGAAAACAGTGTTTACCATGTAGAGATGTGTGTTGGTTTTGTTTGGCCCAGTTTTTGCTAGTGGGGGTGGGGATCCCACAAAATGCCTCCTGTGTGCAGCTTCTTGAAGCCTTCACCATGTCCAGCAGAGCCAATCCCTGATGGCTCTGGAAATGATGGACACGCTGCTGGCCAAGGCTGGGCCAATTAGAGATGTTGGTTACGCCTCTGTGAAAACATAGTTAAGAAGAGACTAAGGTGGCGGGGGCACACATTTCTTTTGGCCGGAGGAGGAGGAGGAGGAGGTGGTGAAAATATGTGAGGGGAAACAGCAGCAATGCAGACACCAAGGTCAGTGGAGAAGGTGGGGGAGGGGAAGCTCCAAACACCAGAGCCAAGAATCTTCTGCGGGCCGTAGTGAAGACCATGGTGAAGCAGGATGTCCCCCTGCAGCCCATGGAGTCCACAGGGAATGTTAAAATCCACACTCAGCCCTAGGCCAGAGCAGGTGGATGCCTGGAAAAGGCCGTAGTCCAGCGGAGAAACAGGCTTTTACAAACTGAATTAAGTGCTCCACGCTGATGCCTGAGAGAGACTGTGGTTCAGCAAAGAGGAAAAAAGCCTCACTCCCGAAATGGAACGGCTGACTTGGAGGTCTGTAATCCGTGGACAAGAGACCCCACGCTGCAGCAGTTTTTTGAAGACAGTCTTCCTGTGGGAGGAACTTACATGCAGGGTCGGGCGGACTGCCACTAGTGAGATTTGGGACCCACAGCTAAGTAGAAGAAAAAGACTCCTCTCCCCTGAGCAGTGGAGAAATATTTTGGTGATGAACTGACCTACCCACTGCCCCCCTCCCTCCTCCGCCCCATGCCTTGTTCCCTTGTGCAGCTGCTGGGAGGGAGGGAGGGGAGTGAATGGAGAAATGGTGTCTTTGAAAGTTTTATTTAATTTCTCATTTACTTCTCTGATTCTGTTAACAAATAAAAGTTTTTAGCCTGTTTTCTGCCCTAGTGCGTCTGTTTTCTCCCAGTTTTCCTTAACTCATGAACCCTGGGTGTATAAATCTGTGAGTGCCTGGCATTTGGCCAGAGTCAAACCACAAGAAGATGTTTTTGTTAATGCTGAGCAGGGCTTACACAGAGCCAAGGCCTTTTCTGCTTTTTGTACTGCCACACCAATGACAGGGCTGAGTGTGCACAAGAAGCTGGGAAGAGATCCAGCCAGGACAGGTGGCCCCAAACGACCAAAGGGATATCCCAGACCATATGTCATCAGTCTCAGTACAGAAAGTGGGAGGAAGGAAGAGGAAGGGGGAAACATCTCGAGTGATGGTGTTTACCTTCCCAAGTCACTGTTATTTGTGACGGGGCCGTGCTCTCCTGGAGATGGCTGAACACCTGCCTGCCCATGGGAAGTGGTGAATGAATTCCTTGTTTTGCTTTGCTTGTATGCATGGCTTTTGCTTTCCCTACTAAACTGTCTTTATCTCAACCCACAAGTTATCTCACTTTTAGCCTTCTGATTCTTTCCCTCATCCCGCTGGTGGAGGAGTGAGTGAGTGGCTTTTTGGGGCTTGATTGCTGGCTGGGGTTAAACCATGACATATACCAGGTTAAAACTGACCTGGTATGACAAGCTGTCCTTCAATCTGAGAGTTATCTGGACAACATTTTATGCCTTGTCTTACAGATAGGGTGTATTTTGTGGCTTATGTTAAGGAGAAACCATTGTTCTGAATTGTCATTTATAAATCAGGAGATAAACAAAAACATCACTAAAATATTGGCCCTGTAGCAGAAGCTTATACTAATAAAAGTATAAGATTCTAAAAGCATTAATGAAATGATCTCACCTACCCATCAACATCTTTTTTGGTTTTGTTCTAGTGTTCTTTACAGGAGTTGAGAGTATGCAAAATCATACACTTTGGGTAATCATATTTCTTTAACTGGGAGGATCTTATGAAAGCTATACTCAGCAATAAACAGCCAGAAATACAGAAGTTTGGAGAAAAACAGCAGAAATTTTCTTCTATGCCATCAACTAACATATTCAGATGAGATAAAGAGCACCTGGAGCACTACCAAATTCACATGCAGTACAGAAGTCAGGAGTGGCCTTAATTACCAAGAGCATATGATGATGGAATCAGGATGAAGAAACAGGAGGAACACATGGATAAAAAAATCATACCCATAACATTATACAATTTAGGACAGACAATCAGTTGGTTTTTATACGGTCTAAGATTTTCCAGCTGCTTGGCAGATGCTGTTGGAGATTGTCATATCAATGAGACTCTTCAAATTTAAAGTTCAACAGCATAAAAACCATGAAATGGTCTTTTCCTAAGCAGATGTAATCACCCTGACTGCAGAATTAATTGCACACCCTTCTGTATCGAGGATATCACAAAGGCATTACAGTGCAACAAATGCAGTTACTTGTCCTGGAAAGCACACATATATGAACAAAAAAAGTTATAATGAATGGTAAGGATCGCAATATAAATCCATAAAAGTGAGAGACTTTAAATTGTTCCTTAATATTGTTTTAGTTCCCTTGCAAGCCCACCTTGGCTGCACTGTCCTTACTGGAGCTAGCACAACACCTAATGAGCATCTTGGGAATTGTTTGAATGGTAGAACAGAAGTTACCCCATAGAAGGTAAGGAAAGAATTATAAGATAGAGGATACATAAAAGCCTAATAAGTAGAATAATCCAGCACTTATGCAACAAACAGTAGCCTTCTGCTACAGCCAGTCTTTAAGGAGAAATACAAGGAAGCTAATGACATAAAGTCCAGGACTGAGTTTCTTGAGCAGGACTGTGACCAGTGCCTTCCACAGCAGTAGCTGCCTGGGCCAGCCATAAAGGGATCAGCCACAAGTGTTACGAATGGATTGATGACAAGTGAGAAAATTAACTTCTCGCACAAATGCCCTTAAGCAAAGTTAACATTCTTCAGATCATGTTTAATGGAGATTTTACCATAAAATTAGTGAGAAACAAATTGAAATGGGTGTGAGGAGATTGTATTAAACTTTTTGCTAAATTCAATGGAACATTCTTTTCTCCAGTTTGGAGACAATTTGGGAAATTGTACAATAGGGACCTATCTGGTACTAGGAAGTTAATGAATAGATAAGGTCTAGAACAGACCTATTTTCTAACATCTTTTACTTTGTAAAAGAAAAATCAAAAGAATTATTCTGATGTTTTGATTTTCTTAAGTCTTTGACAATTCAAGATCTAGCAAGGATTAAAAGCATTAAAAACATTGCAGCAAAGACTACTCCTAATGTGTCCATCACTCCTGGGAGCCATCAGTCCTATGGAGCCAGCAGTTATCTAGCAATTCACTGTATACTCAGAAGGTCTGTACTGTCAAAAAAGCATCAACTCTTTTGAGGTGCTTTAAACAAACCTTAGAATACACGATTACCATCGAACATCTTCACTAAAATAAAAAAGAAGTCTATGCTGCTACCTGTGCTTGAGACAGTAAAGTATGCAACACTTATCCTGTGGAGTAAATGGTTTTGTAGCATTTCTTATTACCAGTAATTTTACAGCAGCTCCTTTTATTGCATACATAATGGGAAGAAGTGTATTGTCATTAAACCATTCTTAGTAAACACTGCCGCAAAGATACTTGGAAGATAATAAAATGTGTAGCCCCATGCTCAACATCAGTATTGTTAACAGCAGATGTGTTGCTGCTCACAGACAGTTTATCACAAAATACAGAAAAAGCCTGGTTTGGTCAGGATGTTAGCTGTCCATCTGTGAGCAAACCCAAACAGGAACAAACACTGGTTCCAGCCCCTGGGAGAAGAGCTGGCATGGGATATTGCTGTTTTGCTGCAATGAACACTGAATGTAGCTCAGCAAAGGAAATGGCTGGAACAAGCCTTTTTGTTTCCCCTTTCTCTGGGAAGGACTCAGGCTGTGTCCAGTTATGAGCAATTAACTTTTGAGGTTTAAAATCTAAACCTCAATGTCTTTAATTTCAGTCTTAGATTATCAGAAGTCTTATTCTAAAGTGCCTTTTCCAATATTAGATACCTCTTCTTTAAAAAAAAAAAAAAATCTAACTGCAATCAAATCATTTGAGGAGAAAATATTGAAAAGTGAGTTATCAACAACCTTTGATTTTCATAGTCCTAAAGTTATCAGGTTTTTCAGTTATCTTGTGCTTTGTGTCCTTCCTGGGCCCTTGTCCTCTGCAGTCCCTCTCACAGTGTTTCAGTAGAAGAAAAGCATGCAGAGAGTTTTCAGGATCTACTGAACAGACCTCATGTATCTTTTTGACCTCAAGGCATTTTCACCGCATCTACAGAAAATAGCTAATTTGAATACAACACACATCCCCCTCCTCCTGCTTAGTTAATACCAAGGCTTTGGGGTCCTTTTCAGAAAAGACCAGGGCTGTGAGGAGGTACTTTGTAATCACAGCAAAGTACTACATCATCCTCCATGAGCCAGATACCAGCTCCTACCACTAACATCTCAATTCTAATTAACAGGGGGTTGCAGTGACCTGATGTTGCAACTGATGGCAAATACAAATTACAAAGGCAAAGGGTAAAGAAGACATTAAGTCTTCACAACAGCTGCACTAACCCACACTTTCCACCCTCCTGCATGTCTGTAAGAGCCCTCCAGCCCTTGCTGACAAGACTTGCAACTCACCCTAATTTCCACTGGGTTCATTTTGGAAAGGCAGCTCACATGCAAGAGAAGGAAGTATGGTACCCATCACATTGGAGGTATCTTTTTGTCAATTATCTCAAAGTCTGCCCTGCATCTGATGATCAGAAAGCATTTCGGAAGCATTCCCATGGGATTTCAGATATTTTAGGTCCTTTATTTCAAACTAACTAGCAAAAGAGCAAACCTGTTGTAACAAGGTGCTTCAGAACAGAGAGGCTGTACTGCAGACACTGTTCTCTGGTACTCTGCTCTTTCAGAAAGCCTAGGATGCAAGAATGATTCAATACTACCAACAGTACAAGCACCAAGACTTTTTTTTCCCTAATGCCCAGCACACCACAGCCCAAGACTAGCAAATTCAGTACAAAGTCTTAGTATGCACTTGCAATTATAACCTTCATCATAAATCCACTTCACTGTGCCTGCCATTCATTTAAGACCTATCCAAAACTAAATTCAGTTTAGTAGTCTTTTTGGCATGAATAAATCTTTCTGTTCCTATTTAACAGGAGTGCAAGGGAAGTCAGGGAGCAGGGGGAGGTGAGATCATTACCACATTGCAAGTCAGTTAGAGCATCACTTGCAGGAGGAATTGTATCCTATCAGCTTTGTCTATATTTCTTTGCTTTACTGTATTTGCAACATAGTCACACTGAGTTAGACTGCTCAGTAAAGCACCATCATGGAAAGACGGCAGAGGGTGAGAAGCAAGGATTTAAGAAAATAAATAACAGTATGTTACCTGGTCATCACAGTCTCTGGTGGAAGGTGTGAAATGGGGACAATATCAGGCTAATTGCCAGCATTTGCTGCTGCCTTTGCTTAGACTCATAGTCTGGCACTGAGCACTTCCAGCCCCCAAAAGCACAAACTGGTCTTTTCCATGTCTCACCCCTTCTCTTCTATGAAATTTCAATTACCCAAGGAGAAACTACATTACCATTAGAAACTATCACACTTTGAGACTGCTAACACCTTTGTCTGCTTACATTACTGTCAATACTAAAATAATGATTAAATACTGGAATTGTAAGAATGAATTTGAGGCTTTGGCAGCGGTTCGCTGTTCTGTGCCCTGTCAAACTCCAGTTACAGCAAGGTTTCTCTATCTGCACAAAAGTACTGTCTGAGCAGATCACTGCAGCCAAAGCCTACATTGCATTCACTGTAACTGGCCGAATATACAGAGGTGTTACCTCACTGACAAGACAAACTCCCACAGGCCTTAGATAGAAGTGACATACCAAATACTGTGTATTTGTCTTGTTTCATGAATAAAAGGAACCCAAACTTATTTTCTGACACAATCAATTTCCTTTTTAGTACCTTTTAAATGTAAAAGATCCTTCATATGGCAAAGTATAAAATGTATGAGAAATACAGCATTATAAATGTAGAAATCCTATACCTGGAAGGTGGGAAACAGACTTTATCATCAACAACAAATTGCTCATCTGCTTGTCTTTCTAGAGTTGTATGTCATTTCTATTTTTAGTACTTAAACGAAATGTTAACTATGTGCTTTGCTTTGTGATAAAGTTATTTTCCTGATAGTCACCAAGCACAGGAAATTCTTTATTCCAGGCAGTCCTGCCCCTTAACCCTATATCATACATCTTGGACTGCAGGAGTGACACGCCTCTTTTAGCACGACAGAAGTCTAAGAACAGAAAAAAGTGAGAGGTGGCAGACTGGAGAAGTGGATCAGTAACTGTCCCATTTTAGAAGATCCTGCTCTTTCTTCATTCCTCCCCTTACGCACCAGCCTGGCTGCCCCCTGGTCCTGTGGCAGCTCATCAGTCACTACCCAGCAGCGCCACTGTGGCACGGCAGCATCTCTCACTTTGACTGCCTTCCCAGTCTCCATCTCAGCCCTTCTCCTTCCAACAGTATTAGGACCACAGACCAGATGCAATCAGGACTTGCATTAATCCTTGGGTGTCAGAACAGGAGAATTAAAAGCATAATTGGTAGCCTGCAATGCTTTTGTTTGCGGAGGCAAAATCAGTGGGCACTAATGCAGTTGTCTGACATTACGCATTTATATCAGAGCAATATGAGGCTATTATGTAACACCACATAAATGTTCTGGAGTCAAATGCACTTCAATTTGTACCACTTTTTTTCACATATCGAGTCTCAAATATTTATTCCCTGTGAGCTGCTTCTCACATTGCCAAGGAACGTCAAGCAGTTTTGCCTGACACTGAGACTAATCCAGCAATGGGTCTGTAGTTTCCAGTTACAGACAAAATGCGTTTCTTGGGGTTAGAACCTTTGCATATATCTTTTATGCTGTCCTGAACTGTTTCATCACAGTTTTGTTAACCTTAAATACACTCTGATTCTAAAACATATTTATTATGACCTCAAGTTCCTATACTATTCATTAATTTATAAATGTATCTTCCTAATTCAGACTGATGCCCATCAGAGCACAGTCAAGTTATAGATCTCAGGCCTGACTTGATATTCACTTCTCCCAGATTAAAATGCTTACATGCCTTTAACCTACTGATTTCTTTTCACCGACAGTAAAAGTCGTAAAAGCTAACACCATAGATGTTCTAAGGGTACATGACATGAACCTTGTACTTGATGCCACTGTTAGCTTTGGATTCTCTTCTAAAAGCCAGGTCTAGGAGACGACCCTGAGACACAGTCCAGAAAGTCCTGAATCACAGAGCTGGTCACTCCTAATACTAAATAAAAACCACGGGCAAACATACATGCAAGTTTGTGGGGGAACAATGCATTTATGGTAGCACTTCCTTTTATCATGGTTATATAAAACTCAATCACACAACAACTGACCAAAGCAATTCCCAAGGCTGTGGCTGAGAAAACCTCTCTCTGGTGTTTTCCAGAATTTTCAAATCCCATGTAGCCTATAAGAGAGAACTGCAGAGCTGACATTGCCATAGCCAATGCCCATGAATCTTACACTTTCACCCATGTTCCCCCAGCATGAATGGCAGTGTTGATGCTTCAGCTGTTTCAAGGCCCACTGGCAACTAACTACTACTGCTGCTTAGGGCAGCACGCAATGAATTACTGGCTGTGAGCAGCTTTATGAACAATCACAGATCTTGTGCTGTAAAACCTAAAAATCCCATCCAGTCTATAGGAAGAATTTTGGTCATTAACAAAAACTTTCTGTGAAGATGAAAATCCTCTGTAGAGTGAATGAATTACAAATCTAAATTCTGACTAATATTTTATGCATTGTACCTAAATTTCATGTTCTTCCTCATAAGTGGCATCTACTATGATCAATATTAAAAAATGT
The DNA here is from genome assembly GCA_013397935.1 of Dasyornis broadbenti. Lineage (NCBI taxonomy): Eukaryota > Metazoa > Chordata > Aves > Passeriformes > Dasyornithidae > Dasyornis > Dasyornis broadbenti. The sequence continues at coordinate 462,232 of VZRN01002464.1, read as the reverse complement.
ATAAGGGGGACACTAAGTAGGAAAGGAGCTGCTCAAATATTTATAGCAGAAGCTCAAAAATATCTGAATTTCCAATTCTAAGATACATGGTGTCATGTGAGGAGATATAAAAAAGGGACTAAAAGTCTTAAGACTCTGTTAATGGTTTACAGTTAATTCTTGGGTGTACTGTGAATGCAGTTTAGTCCAAATGCAGTGCTAATGGCCAAATATTAACAGAAAGACTGGTTTAAATATAAGAAAACACTCTTTAGGGAGGTGGGGGTTTTTTTGTAACTGATCTTATCCCCATCTTTTTATGCAAACCCGCTCACCTACCTCATTCTGCTGGTGGCACCAGCACAATAAGGATAACAACAATTAATGGAACCACCTATGTACCTGAGAAATACATAGTTCAAGTATCTTGCATTAGTAAATTCCTTTCCATGTCATCTATAACACATAGAAAATTTGTCTGCCCACACCAGCATCACTTGGGCCTCATATCTCCAATCATACATCTTTAAATCACACTTCAGGATGAGTAAGTTGCAGAAAATCTCCCATCAGTCTCCTACAGATTGGCCTTATCAGAGGTGAACTTGGAGACATGCTGCTTTTAACACTACTCCATTAGCTGGCTTTACTCATAAAAAGCCATCAAGGAAGTTCTACTACAAAAAAAAAAAAAAAGAGGAAGCCTAGCTAGAACTGGGATCCATCATCTGTCCCAAGCAAGAAAAATCTCCATAAGTAAAGCTCACACTTAGTACAGTTTTCAGTAATTTGTCTAAGACTTCTCACATGCAGCTGCATTTTCTACCCTGGGACACAAACCATACTTAGCCGAAGAAACTCTGAAATCTGAAGAGAAGATCTTCAGAAGGCTTAGGGAGTGAAGTGGCCAAGTAAGCTCATGAAATGAGGGTGGAAAAGACTGAAAGGAAACAATCAGAGAATAAAGTTTTCCTAGTGTGGGGACTGTAACAGCATTGGGAAGACCAACAAGGGCAGGGGAGAATCTCATAGGAACACTGGATTTTGTTCCCATTCTCACGCACACCTTCAACTTTGCGTATCTGAAGTCAGAAGACACAACTTACCTCGCTCACATGTTCTACCCCAGTAGCCGGTGCCAGTGCAGTCGCAAATGAAGCGGTTCCAGCCATCCTTGCAGACTGCATTGTTCTTACACGGGTAGCTGTCACACTGCTTGGTGCTGAGGCGGGAGCAGGAGGACTTGACTCCAGCTGCATTCTGTGCCTCTGCCAGCTGCCGGATGTTCTTGCTTCGTCCGTCAATGAACAAGTCTCGGATACAGCCGACATAGCCATAGTTCAGCATCGCTGTCCAGAGCTCTGTGGGAAGGATGAGTCCTGCCCGGTTCTCTGGCAGCCCACCGAGGTACATGTCGCCTTCCAGATCTAGGATCTCACTCTCCCCACTAGCAGTGAATGGGGTGCGTCTGCTGTTCACTGATATAGTACCTAAACGAGGAAGATAAGGAGACATCAACACTTTCAACTGCAATCTCAGTTCAGTTCACTTTTTTCCAGTAACTGAGGGAGGTTTAAGGTTTAGCAGAGGAGAGTGAAGATTCTTCCCTACCCAAATGGAATTCTAGCAGTGTTTCTCACACTGCTTCCTCTCCCCCTGAACCACAGGTCCTAAGTACTTCCATGTAGTGACTGATCATCATGCATCCGTATACCAAATTGCATTACAAAGTCATAAGCATAACTATTCAATGGCTAAATAATATGTAAAATTTGAGCATTATTCAATGGTATTCATCCAGCACAGCAAAAACTTATTGAAAACACACAAGAGTTTGATGGCATCAGGACTAGAGAGAAAAAAAGAGAAGCTAAAGCATAATTCACACCATATTGCTCTTTCAGAGAACACTTTATCAGTACCTCCAAACCTGGACCTAGATGATGGACCAACAGAGACATGTTTGTTGGTGACATGGAGAGAATGGTTGATGCATTGGAGGAAGCACTGGGTTACCATTTAGAGAAACCTTTACAAGATGGAGCGAAGGACTGACAGCAATGTTTCATGTAAATCAAAACCAATAAATACAAAGCCCTACACCTGGGTCAGAAAAGCCTCACACATAAGTACCGGCTAGCGACCAGCTGGCTAAGGAGCAACTCTGCAGAAAAGGACCTGGAGATATGGCAGAAAACTTGAACATGAATGAACACTGTGAACTTGTAGTGGCAAGTGACACTGATCACAAGCTGCAGTAAGGTGTCCTGGTTCCAGCCAGGACAGAGTTAATTCTTTGCTGGGAGAGGCATGGCCAGGACCCAGAGGTTATTATATATCACCTCACATCATTACTGGGGTCAGGGAAAAATGACTCTCCTGACAGGAGAAGAAGTTTTTTCCAGACAAGCGAGGGTGTGGACAGAGCACTGGGGCAGCACGGGTTCTGAGCCAGATGGAGCAGTGGGCCCCAAGCCGGAGGGAGCAGTGGGCTGGTGCCAGACCCAAGCCAGTGGGAGCAGTCGGGGTGAGCTCCACAGTGAGCATTTTTGTATGTGAATTGCTGTCTCTTCCACACACTTTTGTTACTAATATTGTTGCTGTTACTGTTTTCTTATCTCATTGCTGTTTCCAGTAAATTGTTCTTATCTCAACCCATGATCTTTATCTCTTGTGCCTCTAATTCTTCTCTCCGGCCTGCCACAGGAGAGGGAAGGGAAGGGGAAGCAAGTAAGCCATGTGCTTTGAAGAGTCTCAATGGGACTACTAAACTGGAGAATACTATTCCTAAGACAGGACATAAGAGAATCTCCAGCTCCATAGAAAAGGATATTTTTCACCACAAGAGTGGTCAAACATGGAAACAGATATCTCAGAGGGGTTTACCAGACTGAAGGCATTCAAAGCTCAACTGCCTATGACCCTGAAGAAAATCTAGACTGAACTAGAACTCTCCAGAACTCTCCAAAGTAAAATTATTGTATGGCTTTACAGAGAAAGTTTTCTAATTTCCATTCTATACAGGAAAATTGAGGGAGAGAGAGTGTCAAACTTATCTCTGAAGAACAGTTATTTTTAAAATTGTGGTAGCTTCCATATGCTCCAAATAAAATGTGAGCATACTGCATTGAGGCCCTTCACACATATTTCAAGAAATTGTCCCAGCACATAAAATAATCAGAACACATGATACAGAAATATAATCAGAATATATAAAACAGTCACAGAAATGCAAAGTGATTTAAGGTCAGACAGTTCATCCAAAGTAAAACAGGGAACAGAATGCACATCTCTCATATTCCAGAGCAGTGTACTCTTCTGAAGAGCATTCAGCAGTTTCTGTGATAGGGACATCTGCCCACTAGACACACATCTAAAAATCAGCAATTCACTTTCCCTAGCTATAAATCATCACATCCAATTGCTTTGTCATTAAGACAGTCTGTCTTCAGATACACTATCCAAGCTCTAAGATTAATTCCACATCATTGCATTTTTATCGGACACCCCTACAATAAGGAAGGAGAGTTAATGGAGTTAGCTCTATCTATTGTCTCTGTGAGAAAGACAGTCACGTACATACACCTTTTCTTCAGCTGTAATACGTGTCTTCTTAGAGAACTGCACGTATGACACAGACACAAGGTATTCCATGTGTGTGATGTTCAGTAATAATTGAGGAATAATGTCAGAGGCAGCAGTGTCACAAGCAACAGAGGCATTACAAATCAAAGGCTCAAAGAGAACCACAGTTATGTGATGAATCATTTTGTATAAACAAGCTCCAGCACCACAGGCATTTTCTCTTTTACAAAGTAAGGAAAGGGAAGATGTGACAATGCACATACTGTCACACAGCAGCATGTCACGGAGCCACGGGAATGCAGCTCCCCTTCCAGCATCTTCACTGCTACTTCTCAAAAGCAGCCTGTTGAGTACATATTACTCTAAAGCTTAGAACCACAACACTGGAGGGCTGAGCTCTAGACAGCTGCTTCTATGAAGAGAATAAAGATGTGCAAATGCCACAAAGGTAAAGAAACCGCCTAAAAGACAAGAAATATTGGATACCATGAAGTGTAAAACCTGGAGAAAGATGGTGAGATGATGAACAGAAATAGGCTAGACAACAAACTAAACATTCTGAGTGTTTTGTACACTGCAATAATTCCTGTAAGGAGATGGTCCTAGTTTGGACGAACAGCACTTTTAAGACCAAGCTGATGAGATGGAGAAACTCTGTGTTGATCCTAGAAAGAAGCACTCACATAAGCTGACATCATTTTTTTTTTTTTTTCCCCTCCAAATCCCATGTTTGCCACTCTGCCTATAGTAGATCCAAGTCCAATTTGAGAAATCAGAAGCATCCAAGCATCTCCTCTGCAGTGCTTTAAGTACTTTGTGCTGGACTGAAGAACAGACCAAAACACCCCAGTCACTAAGGGCAGAACTGGCACACCACACAGTGCACTGATGCAACTGTAAACCAAACCTTCCAGTAAGACTTTTAGTGTCTAATCAGGTGGCAAGTCATGTATGTTTTGTAGCTGATGACCAGCTGAAAACATTGTCCTGCATCACATGCTCACCGTGCCCCAGCTAGAAACTGTGACAGATTTTGTGAATGCTTGGTGGGAGCTTTCCCCAAGGACAGAAAGGTTACAGGAAGTTAGGTGTCCATGTCCACACTGCCAGCTCCTGTCAGAGCAGAAAGACGAAAACAGCTTTTGCTGCTCTGGCAGCCAACACAGACCAAAGCATACACAAGGCCTAAGGGGACTGCAGATGCCAGAGGTTATCTGAGCATGACTGCCAAGCTTCCCTGCCTTAGTGCACTGCAGTAGTGAATATTTGGATTTTTAGGCTATTTTACTAAGATCAGCAGAACCTGAAGTTTTGGACTGTTAGAGAAATGAGAAAAAGAAGGGGAGAGAAGACACCTAATAAAGGCCTGGCTGCTTTAGTAAGGACAATCAGAACTTCTAGGTCACTAGCTCATTAAACTCAAAGGGTTGTTTTTAGCCTCCATTAAGTAAATTCATTATTTCAGTTTCTAAATGATAAGTATCCATACTGAGGGGGAAAAAAAAAAATCTTCAGGGTGTAACCATTCTCCAGTCCACATGTGGAAGAAAAGCCAAGCACTAAAAAAGAAGAGATCTTGAACTCTTTTCTCACTTTTATCCAAAATGTCACTGGATAAGAGTGACTGATGCTTGCTAAAGGTACGACGTGAAGAAATCAATGCGAGTATCCCGGTTTTCTCAGGACACAAGATATTAGTCATTAGAATCATTAACCAAGTATTCATTGTGAGTAGCAAATACAATTAAATAAAAAGAAAAATTTAAAAAAAAATCATACAAGAGTGTTCTTTTTTGTTGAGAAAACTGTTTCTAATTCAAAATCTGTTACCTCTAATCAGTATCCAGAACATCACAAACCTCCCTGCCAAGCAACAAACAAGTCAGTCCTACAGTGTAATCCGTCAAGTAGCAATGCCATCTGTCACACCCTCCTGTCAACATGTCCAAATGAACGTGTGTCCGTCTTCATAGGGTTTTGCAAACATTCTTCACATAGAGTCTAGTGTCATTTCTGTCTCTTCTCCTTCCACAGCTGCTTCTTCAGGGATAGCAGTCCCCAAGTGAGCAAGCAAAACTGAAGTCGGTACTGAACACAACTAATTGAGTTTATCCCTGGAAGTTAATTAAATTTTAGCAATTCTAAAGAAATCAAAGCTGCATTTATTTATTTATGGCTTCCTTTGTAAAATGCTCCTATCGATGTCTTTAGGAGATAGCAATATATAACCACACATATTAAGTCCAAGCAGAGCACCATGCCAAATACAAAGAAACTACTCACATCATCAAAGAAAAAAACAGCTTCAGGCAAAGACCTGTTCAAACAGCTACGCCTTGCATGGTATCACAAAGTCAGCTCTTCTAAAAACTCAAGGGAAGCAAATTCTAGCACTGTGTTCTCTATACTGACGGTATTCAGATACCAGAAACATAAAATTAGGGAGCTAAAACTATCATCTGAAGATCACCAGACAAATCTCAAATCCACTTGCAAATGCAAAATTCCTTTTGAAGGGAAGCCTTTGAGATCCCAATGGTTCAGAAAAAATTGAAGTACAATGGTTATTCTCTAGATGAAGTTACAGTATTTGAGCATTTTTGTTTTCCTCCACAATTTCAGAGTCAATCATGAGTATGTTAGCTTGATATTCAGCACTGGAAACAGTAAAAATACCTCTTGGCAATTGTATGGTAGGTGTATTTTTAGAAATAAACTAAAATCCATACTAGAAAATGAGAAGCTGCAAAGAAAGAAAAGAAACATCCACCAAACGCTGACTCAGATTTTAAGACTAGAATTTGGCATCTAACAGAGTAAAAAAACATAACTGAAAACTACAGGATACTACAGGAAACAGAATAGGATGAAAATGTTGATTTGTCACCATAATTTTTTACTGGTTCTGCTAATTACTCTTATTTTCCTCATGACAAGATCCCAAATGCAGAAATCCAAAGTAGATCAGTCAGAATTTCTCAAACTGAGAACAGTAGTTCTGAAGGACCTTAAACCTTCTGATGGCCTACAAAGAAGCCATCACTGTAACTGTGCATGCAAGTCCAAAGATAGGTCCAGAATATCTGAGGATTGTGAATAAAATATTAATAGACTGCCTCTGCGACGTGCTATCCAAAGTTCACACTAAACATTTAATAAAAATCTGGCCATTCACATCTTTGCTTTGCTGGATAAACATCACTGGAGTAACGCTAAGCTTTTTTAAGGAGGTGACTCATATCTAACAGGTCTTGAATGTTCTGAGAATTAATACACAGCCTTTGGTCTGCATTTGAAATATGAATCTACTCAAGAAAAAGTTGTAACTCTACCCGATCTTCCATCTCGTTGAATATCCACATGATACCACTCTCCATCATTGGCTTTCTTCTGGGTAGCCTTGACTTTAATGGTCCCAGAGCCCATGTCCAGCAGCAAGTAGAGGTTTCCATCTAGAAGCTCAACTGCAAAGAAGTCTACCTTTGTATTCTTCTGGCTTCTGGTATCTTTCCTCTCCTGAGGCTTGCCGTGGGTGAAGAGGATCAGTCCATTGGGTTCAGTGGTTCGGAAATCAAATGAGATGGAGCCCATCCTTTTGGTATTCCATTTAGGCAGACTAATATAGGCCTCAGGTGTCTCAAAGCTGATGGGATCCAGTGTAGCCACATTTTCACATACGAATTTCACTTCCCCATAGATCTTCATCTTAGTATCACCAATCCGTGCCAAGCGAGACAGCTCCAGACGAATGTCGTTATTCTTGTAAACAACCTGCCAGACACAAGGAAAAGTATCATACATCAATCCTGCATACAATACAAATACCCCAATTACTTTCAGCCATGGGAGATACACTTCTCCCAAAAGGCAGTGGGGAGCAGAAAGGAGACAGTGCAAGAGTCTGACATCATGACAGAGGGAACCATGAGTTGAACCAGGAGAGTGTATAGAAATGACAGCAATGGGTACTTTGCAATGACTATAGATCAGATAAGCAGTCAGAAGAGAATATTTAACTGAAGGGCAGTGAGAACAATTAACTCTACCACAGGCCCACTTGGCTGTACATAAAATCCAGTGTGTGTCTGGTATCATGCTGATATATTTGCATAAATCCCATACAAAATACATAACGAACTGTAACCTCCATGTCCATCTCTACCAGCCACAGCAGGGAGCTTGGTACCACCACTGTCATTTCTCTATTATTCCTATAAGCCTACTTAACTGCTAGCAGAGAGATGCAAAAATATTTCAGCAAGTTACTGTGAATTGTCAGTGATGGCCCTGTGGCTCCTAAAGAAAAAACATAACAAAGACTTAAAATTTCTCTGACCAAGAAATCTTAGATCACTACTGACACAAACTTGCCATGGAAATACCTCCATAGCTTACCCTTGCTTCAAGAAACCAACAATCTCTGTGCTAACACATAAAAACCTGTACCTTTTCTGTGCTTGGACTCTCACTTTCTGTGGGTTAAGGACCAGAACTCTGGGATCTATGTTGCTACATGGGTTGAAATTAACCAAGAGAAGAGTCTCAAACAGGCAAGCACTCCCGAGCATGCCTGGCTTACTCAGGGGTCCAGACCTCCTACTCTTCTTTCTCTCTCAGGTACAGAACTAATTCCTGAAAAGCAGACTCTTCTCTGCTATTCTCACAGATGCAGGAACTGGAGAAGGCACAAAATTAAAATACTTGTAAACTGTACTTCCTCTCAACGACCCTCCACGCTTGCTAAAGGCAGAGCTGGCACATACAGCAAGCAAAACCACTTCTGCAACTAGCACAAAATTTATTGAATTCTTGTTCAGTGGTACTACTGAAGACTCTGATTTCTTCTAAGGAGTTAATATTCTAAAATATGTTGTGTCTGACACATATGGCATATACATACACAGATTTGATTTTTGCTTTCAAAAGCTATCAGGATGAGTTGTCAGCAATTTGTTATGAAAATAGAAGGGAAAGGAGATATGCATTGTTACTTCTACAATTAGGACAGGAAAGTCAGAGAAATGCATATGCAGTAAATATTTAAAAACAAACAAGGGAGAGAATGAGGGATAAGCTTATAAATTAGGTGACTTCAGGATGAAAAAATAAATGAAATCTCAATTCAACACATTCATAGCTAGCAAAGAATTTCCAGCTTTTATTAAGCATTAAAGGAGAATTTCATCAGTGCAGTCAGCACAGCATCAGATTTTCCTGTTGCAAAGTAAAAACACAGAGTGAAAGGAGAAGCCAGCTGTCAAATCCGATTTGGAGAAATGGCACAAAGCTCTAGTTCCTCCCAGCAGAGGACAGTATTGACCCACAGTAACTTGTTTTGCTCCAATTCCCAGTAAAGTGCTCTGACCTCACACAGGCATCAGAAACATCAAGTCTATTAATATCTGCAACAGGGATAAAAAACATTTTCAGTTTATGGGACTGTAGTAGTTCTATTCTACAGATTAATTGTGTCAAATGCTCTCATTAGAGAGACCATACGCCTCCTTCCACTGACACAGCAAGGGGGTACTTTAGAGCCTCCTCTCTTACCAGACAATGAGGTGCACCTCAGTCAGACTTTAGTCCTGAGCACTGCTTGAAATCCTGTCTCTGCTTCTCAAGGAGAAAGAGGAAGACAAATAGAGCAACTAAGAGGATGGAACAGGATGCTTTATGAGGATAGCCTGAAAAGGCCAAGTTCATATTTGGAGAGGACTGAGAAAAATATGATTGAAGTTTACAGAAGATGGAGAAGGTTAATGTAGAACTGCTCTTTGCCAAACCCAGCAATGACAGAGTTAGAGGCGCTCGCCGACACTTGAATGAAATCAGCATAAAACGGACTTTTAGAAGTACTTATTTACACAGAGGATAGAGAACTTCTGGAACTTGCTGCCAAGGGAGGTCATGGAAATAGGGTGCAACAGAAGACGCAAAAAGAACCAGAAAGAAAAATGGACAGCAAGTCCACAGACTGATACTACAGACAAAAAGGAAGGAGTGAGACTTCTAGCAACTGCAAACCAACAGCAGTGCGTGCTGTGAGAATGTAAGGGAATATCAGAATATCACCAATAGCAGTCATGCTCATGTGTTCTCCCTAAATAGCACTTGCATCCTCCACTATTGGAGACACCATACCGGCTGCATGGACTGACCATTCGTCAGGCCCACAAGGGCTTATGGCTTTGGTGCAACATCACATTTTTGGTTTTACCCCGCTATGGAGCTGCTTTGGTGGGCAAGAGAATGCCAGGCCTGAATGAACTGTGACTTTAACTATCCTAAGGCAGGAAAACTGCCCTTAGAGGATAACACTAACTGTTGCTCAAACCAATACTCCTCTAAACTGTATCTTGGCCCAGTCTTTCCACACATGAGAGGAGGAGACAAGTAGTACCATACCCTGCATATGATTGATGGGTGGTGCTGGGTTGTATCTAGCCATGACTCAGTGATCTGTTTTCAGCAACCTCAGTAGGTTGCTGGTAGAGGCAATATCACATTCACATAAGCAGCTCCCACATACAGTTGAGCCACATACAGGTTACATTTCCCTATTTGATGTATTTGATACTTGAGTAAAAGGTCTTTTTTTCTGGGAAAATGCAGAGGGTCTGCCTCTGGGTTTATTTGAGGTTTGATGCTGACTGCTTTGTATTTCATTAGTCATACAAGTACCACAGCTGGAGAACCCTTGAGAAAGAAGGCTTTCAAAGGAACTAAAAAAAATTACATGAAGTTAGTTGTAATCAAGGAAGTCACTAACAGTGAAGAATCTGAGGCCAAGATTGAAAAAACCAGACCAAGAAAGCAAGCACAAAGGAAGACCTGGGGAAGAGAGGAGAAAGGGTGTTGAATAGATACAAGAGTCCTGAATTCAATCTTTTCAAAGAAATATATCCATCCCAATCTGAATCTCTGGTATTCAAGTGTTGTTCTAAATTATTTTCTTTTAAAAATCCCAAAACACTTAGCTTGAGAAATCTAAAAAGTACCTATGCCTACAGAAAAAGTGTGTTTCCATAGGTGACTTGATGTCTTATTGACACACATTTGGACATCAACATCTTGATATATAATCAAGTACACCAGAACTCTCACCATAACAATAAAAGAAAAGGATAGAAATAATCTTTGGGTGTAAAACCAATGTGAATCCTTGGCAGGAACAGAGAAACACTAAGGCAGCTTCTGATAATGACAGTTCAATTGTTAAACCAAAGGTTCAAGATTGAGAAGAGGGAATATAATTAAATGACTGGAATGCAAGTCCCATAGTGGAGAGCATTCAAATTCAGTCTGTTTAATATTTAGAGGTTAAAATGTGATTCGACTGCAATCTGTGAGTACCTGTGTAGAAAATGGAATTTGGCAATAGAGGGCTCTTCAATGCATGTGACAAAAGGACAATGAGATCTGGGGGCTAGAAACTGAAGTTAGAGAAATTCACATTTTAAAATATTATGACTTATTTTTACATGAGGGTAATTTTCTACTGAAATAATTTACTACAGGTTATGGTGTGTTCTCTGCTACTGGCAAATTTTAAATTAAAATAGTATCCTGTTTGCTCTAAAAGACATAGTGAGACAGGAATTAATTATACAGCAAATCAGCCTAGATTATGATAATGGCTCTTTCTGGCCTCATAACCCATGAATCTTTGTGTTTTAATGAAATCAACAGATGCTTCAGTGCAGTTTCCAGGACAGATGAAACACATCTTTCCCAACTGCTAAAGCTGCCTGGTTAAGGAGAAGATGCTACTGTCAGTTCTGGTCTGACTTGTGATCATGCTTTCAGTGCAGCTTTTAGTATTTTTATATGTTTGTGATCCTACCTTAAAACATACCACTAAAAAGGAAGGCAAGCAAAAACTCCTGGAGAAAAAACTTGATTCTATAATTCAAATATATAAGCTTCAAGAAATAATTTCTTAGAGTTCCCTGCAGGAAGCCAGAGGAGAAACATCTTCATGTTTCACTGTGGAAGCTTTCTGCCAGCAGTTGAACCTATCACCTGCATAGCACTTCCTACCTCATAGTCTCATTTTACAAGAAACCTCTGAACTAACTTGAAGGCTCTTCAGTATATGCCAAAATACTGACTGAAACCCACACCTCTAAATTCAAACAAGGCCATGACTGTCTCAGAATGCTGTTCCTCACTAGGACAGTCTTCTAGTACCACACATGGCTTCCATAGCAACTGAGAAGTAAGCACAGCAATGAAAGCAGTGCCCATACACTTGGTCCATTTATGTCAAGTGCCTTCTGAACAATGCCAGTGTCGCCTGTTTAAACAGAGACAAGTTTGAGCTCATCCTAGGTCTGATATGCATATCAGAAAAGGTCTAAGGGAGTCAAGGACATGATCCTAATGCAGACATACACATCTCCTTTATTTTGGGAAGGAAGGTGGAAAAGAGAAAGGGGAAGAAAATTATTAGCAAAAGCTATGCATAAAGCTTTCGAAAAGTAACCTTCATTCCTCCAGTCTTAAAATTGTTTTATATTGTAAAATGAAACAAGAATAATGAAAATAATCCGTTTTTTCCTTTTCCATGAGGACTGTTTCTAAATACACTTTAACAAAGGAATATTGACAGTTCAATGCCTTTGTTTAATGAATTAGGCTAGTATAAATGGATGGTCAGGAAGGGGATAGTCCACATACACACAGTCCTGATAATAAGCAGTAGAATTTAATGACATCTAAAACAATTCTGAGGGAAAATAATATATACATTAAATCATGTTTTCTATAAATCTGCTGAGAAAGAAGAGCTTGTTTTAGGCAGAGCTAAAACAAATCCGCAATCTAGTTTTGAGGTTTCTTTAAAATGGCAACTTTGCAATTCTGAAGCATTCAAGGAATTTCTCCAGCTAAACTTCTTGTAAGTTTCACTCATGGGTTAATGACAGCTCTAATCAGATGGCTTTTCACAATGATGAAAAGCATCTCTCTGCAATCAAGTGAAGTTGCAGATAGCGAAGGAGCAACAAAAAGGGAGGAAAAATTGTGTGCTATGTTTGGTCAGTAGCCAATATAAAAATTCCTCTCCGACTTTGTGCTATTAAGCGAGAAACATGATTTTCACTGCAGGCTGAACACAGGCATGCTCCAAAGGCGATCAGCAGTCGATAACCTGGCAAATTAGATGACGACCACCATGAACCATCATGAAAAAGAGTGATAACCTGAAGGCTGCATATGTTTAGCTAGCTAGGAAGAGCACCTCTGAAAGCCAGCCAAGCTGTTCACCTATTGCACCCTGGATTGTCACAGCTTGCACCCATTCAACAACTGCCCATATCAATTTTTCCAAAGGATAACTGCTAGATTTTTAGCCTAGAGCCTAAGACTTCTTTAAAGGCACTTGCACAGAACCAAACAAGCTCCTACAGCAAAACAAAAAACATTACAGTTTATCCATTGGTTTATTAGACCTGTATTTTTCTAGCCTGCCCTGACCAGCAAATAGAAACAAACACACCAGGTTAGCAGCACTTAATTTTGTGTCTGGGGCAGACTATGTATGAAGCAATCCAAGGCTTCAGTGCTGGGTAACTAAAGCTCCTACACATATTTAAATAACTCCGTGTGGACTGTGAATACCTGGTCTAAAAATATTTGATGTTTCACTGGGATGATGACTGTATTCAGGTCATAAACATCATCACCACTCACCACACCGAAAGAGTTAATTTACCTATCGTGCAAAACAGTACACTCAGCATTGATGAAAAGCAACTAAAACTGAACAACCAAGACTCAAGTAAGATTTGTGCTATGTTGACTAGAGCAATGCAAGTCTAGATTTCACCTGAATTATGTTTAACAATGAATATGTGTTTATCTAGTGTTGAAGAATCCATTTAGTGCAGGTAGCTCAGTCTGCAGCTGCAGTGGGAGCTGCAGGTTTGAGCTCTGGGTGGGAGGAGCCCAAGGCAAGAGGCCCTGAACTTCCAACCCTCTGGATAACACAGAGCATGGGGACCTGTGGCTCAGCCAGGTGAGGGGGACGCTCAAAGACACAGCAGGAGCCAATGATACCAGACTTTTGGGGCACTTAGACTGTGGGGGTATAAAAGCCCAGGGATTCCTTTGTTCAGGGTTCCTCCTCAGAGGCACCAAACTCAAGCTGTTATTTTGTTATTTAGTTATTGCACCAAGATCAAATTATTTTAAGGATCCAGAGGTTTGAGACTCTGCTATGGAAACCCAGAGTTGAGCTGGGGTAAGGGAACTTTGCCTGACTGTGTGAGAGCAGTATGTATAGCTGCAAAGGGGTCTCTATGCAGCTTAGGTGCCGCGAATGTGACTGTCAGAGTGGCTGACTTCTAGATGGTCAGGCAGGAAAGTTTCCTTAACTCCCAGCTAAAAATAGCAGTATGGTGAATAGAATGCCTAAATAATAAGGCAGAACTATTTCAAGCTTCCCTACAATTTTTTTTTTCCACCTTACACATGAGTTATGGTTTCTGAATAACTTCAAGTTTTGTGGGAAACTCCAGAAGAGAAAAGAGACTGATTTAGTTTCAAAAGACTTGTAGGAAGATAGAGAGAAGCACTCCCTAAAGTAGGATATAAAGAGAAAAGGATTCAAGGTGCCAGTAAAACAGGTCTGAAAAAGGCAGGGTGGAATTTCTTCAACTGGTTGCATGAAAATGTTTCCTTAACAGATAGAGGAGACAGAGGACCCAGGACTTCACTGAGGTCACAACTATCCATTGATCCCAAAAGGGACATCACAATGGCCACGTGGCTGTCGGTGATGTGGCAGTAGCCGTGGAGTCCGCATACAGCCAGACACAGGCATGTGGCCATTGTGATGTCATTGCAGACCCCACAGTTGCATCTTGGGACAAACATGATGGGAACATTAGAAATTATATATATTTATTCATGAAAACAGTCATGACACTGTCTAGATGGGGGAGAAACCTTTACATAATTGAAAGAGAAATGCTGCTGAAGGATTCTATGGCTTCAAAGACTAAAGCAGTTTCCTCAGCTACCAAAAAGGCAGCAGTAAGATTAAGTAAAATTGGTTTTAGCATGAACTGTGATTTGAGGATGAATGCTCTTTTATGACGGAAGCATCAAGTCCTCTTCTTTCCTTGCTACACAAACTGCAAGTTCTGCAATATGTGAAGAAAGGGATCACAGGAAATAAGTTATCATTTCTGGATTGCTTAAAATATCACTTTTTCACAGATTTTTCTAAGCAGCGGTGAGAAAGCATCTAAACTCAGTATTTTCTAATATATATTCCTCATATCACAGCAGCCAACTTGAGATTGTGGAGGTGGTTTTGCAGAAGTGCTCATTAGCCCAAATCTGTAAGTGAATACAAGGGCATATTTTGCCTTTACTCCTAAAGCTAAAACAAATACTCCAAGAAATTAGATTTAGATTTCTCATTCTGTTTCTAAAAAAAAACTAGCTGATTCTTGTTAATATAAAGGTAAAAAACTAACTGACTGGTATTTGACAGTAACATAGTTCACCTTTGTGTCATGTGTCATTTGCCTTCACCGAAGTGTTCAAGGCATTTCACTGTGGATTCAGGTGCACAAACTGAACTTTCCTCTTGTTTATGTTCTATTCAACCTCCATTTGGCATAGTAACAGAGAAGAAAAGCTGCAGGACAGGGAAGCCAAGACAACCAGCTGTGGTGTCCCTCACTTGTACCACAGACACAAGTATACCGCATGGTAGTCCTGAAATGCAATACTTCAGAGGTATTTCTGGATATAAGGACATAGAGAAGATATGTCTGTACTTTAAAAATATTCACCCATATACAATAATGAGGAAATTCTCTATTCTGGCCTAGTGCAGAGGTAAAACAAAAGAGAAGAAATAAACACTTAGCTACACATAGAAAATCATTCACTGGGTGGGTTGAAAGATGCACCTGGAATGTATGGAGACATAGAAAGAGGTACTCTCCTGGAGATCCTGTCCAGTTTTGAGAATTGCACTTCAAGAAAGGAGTGAAACTATTGGAAAGAGTCCTGACAAGAGCAATGAAAATAACCAGGGGTCTAGAAAACAGAAGAAAATTTGAAGGGAGACTCTATAAATTGTCCAAATAGAAAAGGGCTGCTACAAAGCGGAAAGGAACAATCTCTTCTCTGTACCCATGCTAAAAAGGACAAGAAATGATTGGCCAAAAATTACAGCAAGAAAGTGTTAGAAGAAACTTTTTTTAATTTAAGAACAGTAAAGCAGAGATTGTCTGAAGAGCAGCAATCACTGGAGACCTTTAATTTCAGGCTAAAAAAATTGCTGACAAGACACACATAGATGTCATTGATTTTGTTTTAAGACAATGGAAGTGTAAAGAATTAGATAACCTCTCATGGTCCATTCTAGTTTTATTTTCTATGATTCCATGTTGGGGGGTGTGGGGAGGGTAGAGGAAAGTGTGAAAGAGCAAATCACTATTTATCTAAAGACTTTCCTAGTGTTCAAGCACAGAAAGGAAGAATAAACCTTATATTAACACAATACTGACACCTCACAAATCTGAAGAGCTTAAATTTATAAATTGCCTTCCTAGCTAAAGAAGGCTTGAGAGCTAAAATAAAAAAAAAAATAAATAAATAAAAAGAGAAAAAAAAAAATCATTACCACAGTAGCTTCTTTACCAGGATGCAGGAGTTGACTTCAACTACATTCAGTCCTGTAATGAGTTTATATAGATATTCACCAGTTACAGAATATTCTGCTCCTCCCAAATGCATCCTGAAATCTGAGATTTGTCTAGCAAGCATAAGCTAAATCTGTCTAGCTTGGTTCAGTGATGATAAGTGAGGAAATTATTACTGTCAAGTGTCTTAAGAATTTCATCTGAAAGGCTGAGAGGAATTATTTTAGGATGGCCCCATTGATCATTTAAGACTTGAACCTTATTACACTGAAAAGTCTATCAGACGATGACTTAGCAAATAACGTTCTATTTAGTGACTTAATTGTATTTCAAATCCACCTAAGGTTGTGCAAGTACAAAAGACTTATCTCAGGAAATAGATCTGCTTAGTATGGCTGGGTGAATGTTTCCATCAGGATGACTTTCTAACACGGAATTCCATTTTCCTCACAAAGAATTAGCAATGAACTGCTTCGCTTCAATCTGTAACAGCCCAAAATGGCAAGTCTAGTTTTATCAAACTTCACAGAAAAGCTTTTGCATGAACTTAACCATAACATAAACCAGTATTTTTCAGGCATTGCATTTACTTTGAATAGTGGTCCCCATTTTTACCTCTAGTCTCCACTCCCTAGGAAATACTTTCACATGACACAATGTCAGTGTCCCACCTGATATCAGCAGAGACACATGACTGGTTTTGCCACAAAGCAGCTTAACCAAATATTCTCATCCCTCTAGGAGAACAAACACAAGGGCCCTAATGAACACATGAATAGCACTGGACAGGAAAATACAGTTTGTGTTAAACTGGCTCCAGAGTATTTGGGGACAGCTCAATAATCAATATGAAATAATTTCATTCAGAAAATATCAGAATGTTATATATGAATTCAGTTTTGAAGATTTCACAGATTTACATTAAAAAAAAAAAATCATCTTACCAGCAGCAATGAAAATAAATGTCAGCTGGAAGAAACTCCTTTGGAACAAACACTCTTTATTTCACTCAGCTTTTCACTTCGGTGATAAAATGTGTTTTAATGAGAACACTAATGTGTAAAGTCTTCTGTAAAAATACTGAACAGATATTGCTCACTCACAAGATATGCAGTTTTTCCCCATGACCTATCTTCCCTAGCCAATATGCCTTGAGCCTGCTTCACTAGAATATCCCTAGGTGCAAGAAGGTAGTTCAGTCTCCATGTGCCAGACAAGCATTAGTCTCACTGCTGAGGTTTCCAATGTGCTAAGCAAATTGTGCCAACCACAGCAGTGTCTTCTATGTTTTTGTCATTTGCCCAGCAAAACCAAATTGAAAATATTTGCCATTACATATGGGAAACCACATGCTTAAAAGTGAGTACTGCCCAAATAACAATGAGATTATAGCAACAGAGGAAGCATTTAGTGGATTTAGTATTGTACAGACTAAGCCTACAAACTTAAAGTGGTGCCACTGCAGCAGGATGGCGTCACTGTTTGTAGCAGGACTCTAGAAGCTGAGGGTGCTGCATCCCAGCATGTCTCCCTCCCTCAGCCTTAGCACAAAGGTCTCAGAGGCACTGACATCTCCCTCCATCTGTAGTGTCAGCCAAAGAAAGAGGCATGCCTTCAACTAGGCTCTCCTCCTGTGACGGACCAAAGACACTCTGGGTCTGCTGAGGAACTCCCATTGGCAGGATGACAGTATCCCATGGCTGACACCATCTGTCACAGGTCCAGACGGGCTGGCGAGGAGGAGGACGACTGTCTCCATACATCTAGCCTGAAATACTATGGGATTCTAAACTTCATTTTTAATGCATCTCTTTTTGCCCTGTGCAAAAACTTGCCAACACTGACATTCCTCCAGGATCGCTCTGCTCATCTCTCTTCAAATTCTACGGCAAGGAACAAAGTTCAAACCCTCCATAGGTAGGATTCCCCAAACATTTATATGCACTGGGGCTTATGCTGTATGAAAACAGGGATGTCATGAGCTAAATATTTGCTTGCGTATTTGCTGTAGAGGACAGGGAATGTAGTAAATTCCCTACCTGCAAGAGACATCATGAGAAAAATACTGTCATCTTATAACCCCCAACCTGATGTGAGAAAAAGAACCATAATTTCTTTTATATCTTTCCTCCTGTGTATCTGAAAACTCTCATCTGTGACTGTCATCTCTAAGCTTGCAGTGCTAATAAAAGGAAGAGAGGGGGAAATTTTTTTTAAAAATTAATACCTATCCTGTATTTGGAACTGAGCCCCAGTTACCACAATGCCAAAATGTCTAGTTCAGAACCACCCAGCTGCACCAGCCACAGCTTTAGTGCACAGCTGAATTGGTCTGAGACCAATTAAGCGAGGCTGGGAATGGGATAGTTCCCCCTCAGCTATTCATATGGTTTCATCTGACCTCCAGAGACACCCTTACTGACAAAACTCTCCCCTGCCACCGCCACCACCTTTACAGGTTTCTTGGGGAAGAATATTAGTATGTGCAAAGAACCCAGTGGCGCTACCAGGCTTCACCAAGGCTGCCAGAAAAACTTCATCACTTGCTTTGATCTGGAACCTCTGTGCATGGAGTGCAAGTCTAGCAGCTCCTGGGGGACAAGAGGGGATATGGAAGCATTCAGCCAGCCAGAACTGCTGCCACAGTGAGACAACTTTAAGGAAAGCACATGAAAGCAGAAACGAAAACAAACACAGGTGACATTTTCCAGGGGAAGCACTGAAATGAGAAGCAGAAATAAGAGACAGGTGAAGACCTCAGCACCCAATTCAGCACCAGATGACACTTCCTTCTCAAAGAAGGTGGGCTGCTGCAATCAGGAGGAGAGAGAGCTTTTCAGAAAGGAGGGAGGTCAGGACTGGAGTCAACACTAAGCACCACACAAAAGAGACACCTGATTAGATAGTTCCCAGCACAAGGGGAGCTAGAAAAAATAGATCACTCCATTTAGAAACACTTTCTACAATAAATTGCTACAGAGCAGTTTAAGTTACTCTGTGAATATTAGTGTCTTGGCATTAATTTATTTAATGTTGCATTATCTTCCACTCCCGCATTAAAGACCACTATCCCCGATTTTGAGAAAGTGAAGCAGAACTGAATTCATACAACAAGTTAATAGATGGCAAGAAAGAATATTCCTTCTTCCTAATTACTAGCCTGTGCCTAAGGAATAGCTGGAGAAAATATTTTGGTAACACAGATCAGTGCAAATAATCTACTCATCTCTTTCAGCTGTGGAATTCCATAATGTAATTACTGAACAGTAATAAACCTTTCCCTCAGTTTGTCTACTTTTGCTACAATGCCATTTTAATGCACCCAGGCAGAGGGTTCCTATCTCCAATGTGTGGCACTCAAGGAAGACTGATCTCACACCTAAGAAAGCTTATTTGATACAAGACTAATTTACTTACATTTTGTGTTTAGCTCAGTACTGTCTTATTGCTTAAGAATGATCTATACCAAATCTTAAGCAGAGCAATAGAGATTACATTGATCAAACACTAACAGGCAGAAAACAAAATCTGCCTTAGCCACTCTTTGGTCAGAATTTGCCTAAAGTTTTCTGTTTAACTGGACTTCCCATGCACGTTAGAGGTTTAAGTCCCCACAACCATTTCCAATCTTTACTGAGCACTGAGGTACTACTGTGACAGCAGCAGTCTCGGAACATGGTGAACTTCCATTTCTGGAGTTGCCTCCTTTGGAGGAGGGGTTTAAGAGCAGGGCTTTGCTCTTGTGATTACCCAAACCACGTTGACCAGAATACAGAAATGATTGTTCTGTCTACGTGGCAGTCAAAGAACCTACTGTTTCTCGTCTACAGGAGTTTTGTTCTCCTTGCACTGAGCAAACACAGTCAAAAATATCAAAATACATAGAAATCAGTCAGCCATTCTTTTCTAATATATTAAAAAAACTTGTCTGTGTGTTTTATTGGCAGCTGAAGGGAAAAAGAAGGGAATAAGAGCAAATGGCTGACACAGTCACAAAACTTGAAAAAATTCCTGGAAGCAAGGACACGTATATATTCCTCACTGCAGGACTGGTTGGATGTTTGGACGTGTAATCAGCCTACATGCTATATTTGTTTGCCTACACGTACTTACATATATTTATATAAACACATCCATATACTGTGCATACATGCATAAGGAAGCCTATGTGTTTATGTACTCACATACAGATCTGCACTGGTAGCTACTAAAGGCATCTGTATGGGTTTATACACATTTGTAAATAGTACATGCATGCGCTCTATTGTATGGGCATATATGTGTACTCATCTCTTCACTTGTGATTTTTAGGCTATGCTGTTATGATTTAACCCTAGCCAGCAACAAAGCACAACATAGGAGGGGGAGGAGAATCATCAATAAAATACAAGGTAAAACCTGTAGGGTGAGATAAGAACAGTTTAATAATAGTAGTATAATAATAATAATGAAGATTAATAAAAATAAGACAACAAAGGAGAGAGGAATAAAACCCAAGACAGACAAGTCATGCACCACACAATTGCTCACCACCCATTAACCGATGCCCAGCCCATGTTTATCCAGGACAGTAAATGTAGCATTAGAAGAATGCACATCCATCTGCAAGCAGATCCCCACATTCTGTTCTTATGCAGCTGTGTGACCAACAAACTGCTTGTTGTTCTGGTAAGTGCTATCCTTCTCTTCCCCTGCAAGTAGCTCACAAAGCAAGAGCGCATCTTTTTATTGAAACACTGTGCTGGTTTGGACTGAGGTAGAGCTAATTTTCTTCACAGTGGCTGGTATGGGGCTGAGTTTTGGATTTGTGCTGAACACATGGTTGATAATAGAGAGATGGTTTTGTTATTGCTGAGTAGGGCTTACACAGAGCCAAGGCCTTTTCTGCTTTCCATGCTCCCACACTGGCGAGGAAGCTGGGAGGAGACACAGCCAGGGCAGGTGACCCAAACTGACCAAAGGATATTCCAGACCATGTGACATCATGCTCAGAATAGAAAGTGGGGGAAAGGAGGAACAGAGGGATGTTCAGAGTGATGGCGTGTACCTTCCTAAGTCATCATCACACATGATGGGGCCTTGCTCTCCTGGAGATGGCTGAACACCTGCCTACCATGGGAAGCAGTGAGTTAGTTCCTTGGTTTGCTTTGCTTGCACATATGGCTTTTGCTTTTCCTATTAAATTGTCTTTATCTCAACCCATGAGCGTTCTCAGTTTTGCCCTTCTTATTCTCTCCCCTACCCTGCTGGGCGCTGTGCAGTGCTTGGCTGCTGGCTGGGGTTACACCATGACAAACACTACACAAGGATGGAGTTACCATTTCCTAGAGAAAAGAGTGGTGGAGGTGAGATTACACCAGAATCCTTTTGACTGGAAATTCAGCCTTTCCACACCCTCCAGTATATCCAGAAGATACCAGTTCAGAAGATGCAACTAACTTTGCTGGGCATGACATTGGATTGTGTGCTGAATGGGACTTTGCAGAACCTAAGCATGCTCCTTCATACATGTATTTTTCTTTCACCTTAGCATGGTCAAACCTGAAAGGAGAGCAGACAAAGGAGGAAGCAAAGAAAATGACAACAGGGGTTTTTGAGTATTTCTAATGTAAACTGTACTGGATTGGGCATATTATCGCCTACAGTCCTGTTCCAAGTCCAAAGAACTCAATGTCAGTTCTGATTATTTTACTATTTCAAATAGGCAATTATTTAAAAAGAAAAAAAATCACAACAACCACATAAAAAAAACCCCCATGTGCAGAATGTTAAGAGGAAAATTCTGAAAAGTACATTGCTAGAGAATATATGTTCAGCCCATGACGCTTCCCCACATCACTGTGTCCTGCCATTCCCAGGCAATCATTGCTCTGCTTGGCTCGGGTCCTTCATACATAAGGCACTCAAAAGGAGAGGATTAGTGCTGATGGTTATGGCACACTGAAAGTGCTGCTGTTTTCTACACTTCACTATACTCTTTTTTTTTCCCTCTTTCTTTCCCTAGGGCAGTACACTTTGAAAGGGTTGCATTTTTCAGCAACCCCACACTTCCCCGTATTGCTTTGGGGGCAATATAAATAGTAATCAAAACAGGCAAGCTATTTCCCTAACTCCTCAGTCACTCTGTCAATAAGGTCTGTATGGTTTTGTAACACAATTTCTTTGCCCTTCAAGCACAAGAATCTCATGCTGTTGTGGCACCCACAAGCCTGACACCTCTCACTGCATGCAGGTCTATCAACAGGTATTACCAAGGGTAAGAGTTATTGCCCAAGAGCTTCTAAAGGGAAAGATGGGTTGCAGATATCTGTCCAAGATCCCATTAGTCCTTCACAAAGCCACAGAGAAGACAAAAGTTCTCAACTGCTGTTTCTGCACTGTGCTACAAACTTGTTTTGCCCTATGAAGGCTAACATGCCTCTTAAAGGCAGATCATCAGCTTCTTGTCATATTATTCCTTGCTTATGTAGAAGTATTAGACCCTGAAAGTTTCACACTAAAATAAGCTTGAAGCAAGAAAATTAACTCCTTCATGTTAATCACATCCTGCAAACTTGGCTTGTATGTTCCTGTAAGAGGAATAAGATGTATAGTAACTGCCTTCTAAAAACAAGCTTCATTTTCCCAGACTGAAAAAAAAAATCTATGCCACTAATGGAACATTAAAATTACATTATTACTACAATTACTATTGAGTATTACATGTTGAAGACACTGGTGTGGACAGGGAAGTGAGGAGGTAGCAAGTGGCAGGTAGCAAACTGCAAGTGGCAGTTTCCACTGACACAGAGAAATGTAAGGACCATCCTGTACCATCACTTACCAAAAACTTAGGACTGCAGGCTCATTTCAATGTCTTAGAATCCCTTGCATCAAAAGAAATTAAGGGCAAGAGGAAATATGCAAACAGGTATCTTTTTCTTTGAGGTTTCTTCTAATGTTGTGGAAGAAGTGTTATTAATAAAGCTTTCCAGGTGCCAGAGAGAGACAGACTGAGGCAGCACACGGGGGAAAGTGACACTGTCCAGAAATTTTCAGTCCTACCTTGACTGAACTACAACCACTGAGCACCTTCCAGATACTGCAAAGTAGTCATGATACCTAAGGTGGTTTTTTTTTTTGGAAAAGAACAATAAAATAGCTAAAATTCAGTTCACTTGTCACTTTGACATGCATATAATAATATACACTCAGGCACATTATTTCAGTTCAGGCCATTGCTAGATTATAGATTTAGGATCAAAGACTGTAAGCAGCTCTCACACAATGGGAACCATATCTAAGCCTTCCAAACAGTGACTATGAAAAGAGTGTGCGTGCCTTGGTGCATAACCAATTGAACATGAAATGCCTTTGTAGAGCAGTTCTGAAGAGGGCTAATTGTGATTCTTCAGTGTCAAAGTAGGAAACTGTCAAGAAAATACAGAGAAAAGACACTGATTACATATACAGAATTGGTGAAACCATTTAATAATACTGTGGCCCGTTATTTTGCCTATGTTTTTAAAAATATGTTAAAAAACATCAAAGAACACAAAAAACCCTTAATCTTATACGATACTGGGTGAGCTATCCAACAAATTCTATCCATTTCACCCACAGGTGAGTTAAAACCCGATCTAAATCTACATGCTACAGGAATCTTCATCTGACAGAGGAGATCTGGTTTAGTTTAGGATATGAAAGCATAACGATATAGCCAAATCACAACTATTCAGGTTGGAAGTAATGTGCAATGTTTCCTAGTGATCCAATGAAAAAATGAAGTCTTTAAATCACTATAGAATGCACTAGTGGGTAAAAAAATAAAAAGTTGTGTCTTGATACAAAAATCCATCGTAACACCAAGAAGGTAATTGTTTGCTTAAAAGGTTCAGCTTATAAAATTTATGAAGTATGCAATACTTTTTCTCTTTCTGATATAAATACAGGGAGAACCTAAGTGTTTATATCACAAGAAGATGACAAAGTCTTTTGCAATCCATGAGAATAAAAGAGGATGTTGATCAGCTACCAGGAATAAATATGCTTTATTTTTAATTTCACAGACTTGGGTCACTTGCTCCAATTTCTTAAAAGAGCTGAATGAGGAGATTTATGATCCACTGGGGCTTATTTTTAATCTTGGAATAACAGAAAGATAACAGAAGAATAAAAGAATGATAATGTTGTGTGAATGTTTTAAAAAGCCAAACAGGACAAGATGCATAACTGTAGAAGGGTTTAGCCTGAAGGAAACATCAACCCTGGAGGAAATAGCAAAACGGTTTCTATCTGAAGTGCTTAACAAAAACATTAAAGGAGAAGAATACAATACTTAATGTCATTAGACCTTCCTGTGTAAAAGGAGCTTCTGTCAAATAAACCTGATATAATTTGAATGACAATGGTGAAAGCACAGATGAAACATTTTTTAAGGAATTTGGCTAAACACCAGAAGACAGCTCTGCTCAAATAAACAGCATACAAGAACAAAACAGGACATAAAGATAGGTAGATAGACAGTAGGCAGACAGACAGTCACACAGTCCTCAGCTGTCAAATCTCACAAAGTATTTGTCAGTGGGGTAGCATTACTGATAAGAGGCATTTCTAATGCACCATAAGAATCTATGCTTGATGCAATGGTATAAAATATTTTATCAATTACCTAGAAGTAACTATAAAAAGCACTGACGCTGATACTTGAAGGTAACACCAAGTTTGGCAGACCACTGAACAACCTTAATGACATACCAGTTACACAGAGTGATTCACAGAGCAAGGAAGTCCAGGCCCTTCCATTCCAAGCAGCTTTTGAAACATTTGAACACTCAAATATATAAGCTTACAAATATGGAAGACAGGCCATGAACTACAGAACCAGGAAGGGGAAGCTGCAAGGGAGCTGCACCTTTGAAAACAATTCAGAAAACATCAGAAGAGAAAATGTGAACTTCCAGTAAAATGCTATGGGCAAAAGGGCGGTGCAGTCTCAGCACAAATGACCAGAATAAGAAACATGCATCATTGATACCATACGCAATATAACCATAGGTGTAATTCTAATGTCTACATTTTCTTAAAGGAAGGACTCTAAATAATTGCAAAGAATATATCAAGCAGCCTCAACACGATTTGAAAACTAGAGTAAATGCGTTAGAGGAAAAGACAGGGAGCTCCATTGGTTTAGTTTCTCAGAAGACAAAGACTTGATTACAGCAGATAAAGGAAAACCACCAGATTTCTGAAGCATCTTTGTTCCAGTAGAAAATTGCATCAAAAGAATCAGCATTTAGGAGCCATTGTCAGGCAAATTCCAGACAGATTAAAAGCCCAATTTCTTTTGTAGTAGGAGGCAGTTGAACAATACAACAACTTAAAACGAGGTTCCAAATTATTAGATTTAATGAGGGGGACATAGGAGAAATTGATGTTTGTTGCTTATGAACACTCTGAAACCACATTTAAATGGAGATAATTAGATAATCACCTGAAGGTAGACATAGCTGGGTATGGGGGGTTTTGGGCCCTTAAAATTCTCTGACATTTTGAAACCCTTACATGGCACAAATCACTCAATTAGGAAGAGGACATATGACTGTGGACTCAATTTGAGTAGCAAGCATTTGTATTCTGCTGAGTTAAGCAACAGATCAGGTGTTACGCTTCCTGGTTTTTATTCCTGATCTTGCCACTTGTCAGTTGAATAACTTTTGACAGTTCTTCACATGATTTCTTAATGGAGAAAATCTTTAATTAACTAAATAGTCTAATACATGTCATTCTCCAAATAATAATTCTTTTCAATTTAGTTGCTTTTTATTTTTAAATATGTTTACTGTTAAGTCTCCAGTTCCCAAAATGCAAAGAAACCAAGGTGCAAGGAGAAGTCTTACTTGTCCTTAAGACACCTTTAGCAGCAGCAAACAGAACACAGGAAATGACAATCACAGTCCCATGGAGAATAACTCTCTGTATAAATGTTTCCAAGTTAATACGCTGAAGGGAACAATGGCACTCCTGGCAGGAGATAGACAAGGTGACCTGACAGATGTTTACTATTTCTAATATTTATTGTTCTCTGGAGTTTTTCCCAGTAGGTTAAACACTTTTCATCCCTTTTTTACACAACACCTGTCCACCTTTCTGAGGAAGTAAAAAACCTTCCTTGATTTTTAAGTCTCCTGTAAAAGACAACTCCAAACGGATTCAGTGCTCAGAAAAGGGGTCCAGTTGGGCAATAATAAACGTTCTTAACAGTTACAGCCACAGGGAAAAAAATACAAATGATCACTGTCTGACCTTTAGCCATGGATAGAGAAATCCTCAAATCCAAGTTAAGGTCTGAGAGCTGCCTGCTGCTACCAAAGCCCATAGTGATCTGGGGAGATTTTCCTATTGGAAATCTCCCTCCAAACCTTTACAGAATTCCTAATTCCATACATGGAAAGATCATTCTTTACTGAAAGACAAATCCTTTCACAATGCAGCCCAACAAGCTAAGCTGCAAAACTGCTTCTAATATGCTCATTTCCGATCAGTTGTTTTGGGGGCCTTAATAATTACAAATGGTGAAAGAAGTCAAGCTGTTTTGCACTTCCATGCAAACATCTGGATTCATCTAGCCCTCCTTGTTTTTCTTTACACTTAAAGCAACTTCCTCAAATGTAGGCTGTCTACACACATGAATATTTGTTTTCATTCAAATGGGCATCATTACACCTTCTGCCAGCACAGGACACTCCAGCCTTCTTTCAACTCTTCTTTGTGTGTTCCTCCAGCTCTTCCTAACACATCTCACTGCCACATCTACACATTGCTGCACAAACCTGTATGTCAAACTACACACCAAATTGATTCTCCGCTGCCTTCCTCCTCAGCTATGTACAAGCCTTCAGGAACATGACCTTGCTATGCAATACTTGTAGCGAAGGGATTATGTGTACTATGGCGTTCTGATGGGTTGTGGCACATTGTAGTTAATATAAGGCAAAGCAAATGGAATATCAACTTGGAAATACGACAGGGAGCCTAGAAATGGTGTAGCTGTACCTGGAATTATTTAAATATAAAATCCTCCGTATTAAATTAGATCAGTATGCTATATCTGAAAACCACCTCCTCAAACACCCAAGCAAGTCTAACTCAGCATCCATTTCACAGACTCCACTTATCCGGCGCTGTGAGAGTCTGCATGCAGAAACTGATGTCTTTGTATTTTATATACCATCAATAATTTTTCTTCTGTAAGTTTTTCCAGGGACAGTAAAATCCCATGGCAAGGACTTCCATGACTTTAATTGCCATCGTATTTCTTTTTGATTGTTCTGAAGCTTGTCCTGCCTTTGTCTTTTGATGCCACTTACTCCCTATATTCGAAAAAAACAGAAAGTATACTATGATTCGTTTCCCATAGCGCACGTTGCTATGCCCCATATCAGTTCAGCTGCAGAGCCCTAGCCTGTATTGACAGTTCTTGTGTAGAAGTCTCTCTAATGACCTTTGATGATCGTTGTTGCCCTTCTCCCCTTTCTGAGATTAAACTAACAGGATGGCAATGTGCAGTGTAATTGTATTTAATGACATCATTATATTTTCTGTTTTGTTCTTATTCCCTTCCTAGAGATGCATAGTATTAGATGCACTTACTTGGCCAATATTGACCACTGAGCAAATATTTTTAAACAATTATTTAATAAAATATCAGAATCAACTTAAAGTACATCATTACATATGCATAATAGGGATTATTTTCTCTCCTCCCCAATATAAACACTTCAATTTGTGTTTACACACATTTAATTTAATCTGCTATTTATTTGTCCAGACATTATGCATTACTAGGTCATCTGCAATTCTGTAGACAATCCTCACCTGAAAATAGTCATATTCCCAGTAAAATGTATGCTGTCTCCATCCACATCCCTTTCTGCTCGTAATTCCACTAATGAATCTTCAGACTTCAGTGCAGATCCCAGCAGTCTTTCCACTGGGGCCCTGTGATAGGAACTATATAGGCCTGCATTCTGTTTTTTACCCTCCAACCAGTTCTTCCTCTGTGCCAAGACCTTCTTTCTCTGCCATGTTTTTTCAGTTCCAGAAGGGCTTTTTGGTGGGGACATATCACTGAAAGACTTTTGAAAGCTAGACTACATTTATCAAAACTCCACACACTTACTGAGGTCTCAATAAAACCAAGGAAGATCCTGGCTGTGACAGTTCAAATACAATGTCAGTACTATTTTGAAGTCCTCAGCATCACCATCAAAGCTTGTTTGCTGCACCTCAAAGAAGAGAAGTCTGTGGAATGGTTTTAGAGGAGTATTGTCACACAGCTGACCTGTTAGACTTGCCTGGGTATTTGAGGAGGCAGTTTTCAGATCTGGGCCTTTGACACAGGCTCCTGAAACACCCTTCTCTCTAAATTAGAGAAATATGGATTTGATGGATGGACTGATCAGTGGATGAGGAATTGGTTGTATGGTTGCATCCAAAGGGCTGTGGTCAATGTCTCAATGCCCAAATAGAGATCAATGACAAGTGGCACTGTGACTGTTCAGAATCTTCATCAATGTCATAGATAGTGTCATCACGTGCACGTTCAGCAAGTTTGGAGATGACACCAAGCTGAGTGGTGCAGCTGACACACCCTGAAGAATGTGATGCCATCCAGAGGGACCTGCACAAGCTCAAGAAGTGGGCCCATGGGAACCTCATGATGATTAACAAGGCCAAGTGAAAGGCCCTGGAGCAGGTGCAAAGGAGAGCCTCAAAGATGAGAGCAGAAGCAGCTCTCCTATGAGGATGGGCTGAAAGAGTTCAAATTGTTCAGCCTGAAGAAGAGAAGGCTCTGTGGAAACTTCATTGCAGCCTTTCAGTACTTGTGGAGAGCTTAAAGATGGGGACAAACATTTTTGCAGGGCCTGTTGCAATAGGACAAGGGCTAATGGTTTTACACTAGAAGGGGATAAATTTAGTCTAGATATAAGAAAAAAATATTTGATAATGAGGGTGGTGAAGCACTGGCACAGGCCTTCTGGAGAGGTGGTAAGATGCCCCATCCCTGTTAACATTCAGAGTCAGGCTAGATGGGGCCCTGAGCAGTCTGGTGTAGTAAAAAATGTCTCTGCTCATTGCAGGGGGGTTAGACTAGATGACCTTTAAAGGTCTCTTCCAATTCAAACTATTTAATGATTCTTACCAAAACGTGTCCTCATATATACCAAGTCATTCCCTTAAACTCCAGTTGCAAAACCAAAGGGGATGCCAACATTTAATTGCCTTCCTCTGCTGGATGCACAGGCAAATCCAGCCTCCAGGAGAAATGTGGAAATAGCTAGAATCAAGTTTTTAAAAAACATCTGTGGTTTTCACACAGACCCAAAACTCCTAAGAAGGGATAGAAGTGCTTTAGAAAATGCACTCAATGTCAAAGCTGTCCTTTGAATTATTAATGCATAACTTTACGTGAAGCTTACAATAAGATGAAAGTTATTAACCTAATAAGTTACATGCATAATTAATTTCTCCTATGATATATGATTTGTGAAATTCTAACAAAATGTGTCACAGAGGTTGTAAACATGAAAACTAGCCTGGAGCTAGAAGAGCTAAGCATATGCTAATTAGAGAACATATGAGAAATACACAGTAAGAAAAAAACTGAGAAGAGAGAGGAAGTGACAGCACTGCATATCTATGTGGTGTACTAGTGTGAGTTATGAACAACAGGAACCAGGTTCAGACAAGGAGGGGAAAGCAAGCACACCAAACTAAAAGAGAATGGAGGCATTCTGTGTTCTCATTATCTCAGATGAGGCTATTTTAGACAAATCAGCCCCGGAATATAAACCAGGGAAATGGAGGAGAGTGCTCAGCTGACAGCTTACCTTGTTAGCTGAACACTGAAGCTGCAGAGGAAGAACCCATTCTTAAATATGAAAACACCATATACATTTTTGGAGCTTTGCTTTGTAACCAATTTTAATATTGTGATTGACTGTTTAACCATTATCTGGACAGAATAAATAAAGTGGGCATCCCCACTAACAGCTTCTACTTGAGAGAGATAATAAACACAACAGCCTTGTCCTTTAGAAGTGACAAGTCATCACAAGGATCCTGGTTTATCAAACTCTTGAGAAAGCTTTTCCCCTTGCTATTTGTAGTTTTCTTTACAGTTCTTTACATCTTTGAGAAGGGTGATATGGCAGCCCCTTCCTTTGGGAGGCTACAACCAACATTCCATTTAGTCAGTGACCATAAGGGGTTATATAGGGCAGCTGCAGAAATACACGCATGGCCACATCATCAGCACCAGGAAACCAGATTTCACTTTAGCATCGCACTAATCTTCTCAAGAAGAACTGAGGTTTTGAAGACAACCAAAAAACAAATAATAGAGTGTGAACTGATCTTCTTAGTTAATAATCTATTTGTTGGGAAGTTGTCCTAACATCACTGAAGTAGAAACAAAGACTTGAAACCCATATCAGAGGTGTGAAAGAACCGGGCCCTACACAAACAGAATAACCACTTCCTCAGCCCACTCAGATAATAGCTATTATTGAGCTCATATTAGCTAAAAATCTCCAAGTACCAAACCTCTTGGGATCTGCAGCACCTTTAAGTCAGCAGTTAACAAAATGAGGAAAACCCTTTGCTTCCCCATTTTGCTGCCCATGTGGTAGTCTTGCTGGACATTGGGAAAAATTTTGTCATCAGAGTCTGGTCCAGATTGTTCCAGTGGTTTGGCCAATCCAACTGCAAACAGGAAAACAATCATTCTGCCCTCCTGCCATTTCACACCAATGTTTTAGTCACCTCAAATGTCTTGAATTCCACAGTCAGATCTTTTCTTCAATGTAATTTCACAAAGCATATTTATCTTCCCATCTGTTCAGGGCTTGAAACCCACCAAAACACTTCACAAACAAAACCAAACTGGAAAAGGAACACTGGAAGACAGCTGAGAAGCAGGATCAGAATGGCATGGACTTGACTAGCCTCCTGAAAAATCGCTGGCTTCATTCCCTGTTGCTGCTGCTGCCTCATGTTGGCAAGTGCATGCAAAAGCAGATTGTCCGCCTACCTCCTGCCCCAATCAGGAGAACATCTTGCCTCTGGCTGGCATCTCACTGCATTCAGCTGTAGTAAAAAAGGGAAATCTCAAGGACAACCAATCCAGCCAGGATGTTCTGCCAAGGTTGCTGTTCCTAGCTGAGGAAATAGTCCTCTCAATTTTTCTCAGCTAGAAAGAGAGAGAGAATGTACACACATACACCCCCACCCCCATTATCCTAAAGCCCGCAGGTGCCAGCAATCCAAATAAACGTAGAGCAATTAACAGAATTAACACAGCTTTAAATAGCTTGGCACACCAGATGCGGACTCCTAGCAGGGTTCTATAAAATGTAAAGTTATTACAGATAAAACCATTAATCATCTGTTCAGAGACTTGTTCTAGATGCAAAACCCATTTCACTTAAAATGGCTAATAATCAGAAAGAAAGGCACAGATTTAACAGGAATGATTACGCCATTCTCAAGCCCCATTTCCAAATGCCATTTTTCATCTCTGCCACCATTCCCAAACCTCTGTGTTCCCTCTACTTGCTAATGCTGACATAGTAAGAAAGCGTCGGAGGCACCTCTCACAATTACCTCTCAGGGTGCGAGAAATGAGGCATCACCTCTCAGCCTCTTCCATTGTGGACAGAGGAGGTAAGTGACTCGCACACTAAGCATTGCTGCTTTCCTGGATGCCGTTGAGTTGTGTGTCATCAGCCCCATGCAGCTCACAGATAACTGATGCTCCCCCTGATGAATTAAGTGTTCAAATGCTATGATTTGTGCTTAGGAAATAGGAGCATTTGAGTTTTCCCCCTTCTGGCAACATGAAGTCACCAGTAACCACCATATGCAATATGACAATCCTCTTGATATTCCCCTAAGACCTATTCAAGTAACTCCCATTTACTACATCTATGTCTAGATAGCTACAGGAAGCAGGGGTGGGGGCTGACCCTAACTCATCTTTGAGCTCTGATGTTACCATTTCTAACAGTTCCACTTACAGGACTGTAGCTCTACGAGTATTAAACCTTGTAAGTAGCAATTCAGAGCTAAAATTGCATCTTTCCACATATCTGTATTAATCCTATTGATTTGTTAAGGAATCTAGATACATACACCATTAATTCCAACTAAATGAATTCTGCCTGTGCAGTTTGAAGGAAGGGGGCAATAAAACAATCCCAAAGCACAAATATTCAGTGCAACAGACAACATCAACAGAAGCAGACCAAAGCCAGAGAGCAGCAATGACAAAGAATCAGAATGGAGGGAGTACCAGAGACAATTCAAAATCTGGTTATATTATATCAAGCCCACTGTCTTTTCCATGCAGTTCAAGTAACAAATGCTGCCCATTAGCTGCCTGCACACTCCTGTGTTCCTCACACTTGACAGAGAGCTGGCTCAATGCTACAGAGGAGTGGTGGACCTGGGAGGAGCTGTCCAGCCCACTCACTCAGCATTCAAACCTCATCATTCTTGCCTGCCTCCCTTGCTGGCACAGCTGAGCAGCCTGACTTTTTGCAGCGGGAAACAGCAGCTCATCTTTCCCCATTGCCCACAATACATATGCACATTTTGTAGCTCTAGTCTGACTTTCAGGGTCAGTCTGCTGCACCCAAAGAGATAACGTTTGTCAAGCAGCTGTAAGCGCCTGTTTTACACATGTGTGTAAAACACAACAGTCTTGCAACTTCTTTCATGTAATTTTATTAATATTAGCATATGGGAGGTCCTGACTCCCCAAAACTATTCTCATCTGTATTTCTGTCTGACAGGATAAGATGGATCCTTAGCAATTTCTTTACTGCAACATAAGGAGCAACAAATTAAAACATATCTCCTATTTCTTTTCAGTATTCATCCTAACCAAAAGTTTACTGACCTCAGTGAACCACCAAGCCAAGTAATGCAAAACAAGCTCATTTACTTTCAGTTTAAGACGAGAACATCAGACTTTGGACAGTGGAAGTTGAGATCACAGCATCAATTAGGATGGGCCCACATTTGGGCTAAGAGCATATGAAAAAGACAGCCAGAAATCTTGGCCAGAGTAACCACCAGAGTATCACCACTGCTCTGCTGATGACTTTGGACTCAGCTATGTTTGTCTATCAATATATCCTGTCTTAGTTTGCTCAGTCTTGAATGGATATGGATTAAACCACATATTTTTGTAAGGATTTTTGCCTTAATATTTAATAGTTACCAACTAACTTTATTATATGCACCAAACACAGGCTATGTTGCTCCCATCTCCATTACATTTTCTGAATTTGTTGATATAAATATAGTTCTACACCTGTAAACACTCTCATTTTTTGAATCACAGCACATGGCACATCCCTTGCAGCCACAGAAGCTCAGCAGGAGTTAGGTTCATTATGCAGGAATGAAAAGCCTGATCCTGACGATCCTACTGCAAAGCAAGCACAGATGGCCACAACACCAGGACTGAGACTCACATGCGGACAGCTGAGTCGGCATTCAGTGGAGTGCTCCCTTACTGTTGAGACACATCACCCCCCTGGCTACACTGCCCAGTGGTGACACTGACCTCTGCTGCTAGTTTTTGCCCTAGGTACCTGCTCCAGGGGCAGTTGAAGAGACTTGAACTGGGTTAGACCCCACTTTGGTTTAGCTCCATAGATTCTCTTTAGCTTGTAAGTATGGTGGCAGTACATGGTTCAAACAGTCCTGCAAAAAGAAACCTCTTACACCTCATGCACAGAAAGTTTCAGTTTCTATGTTTGCTCATCAGTGATTGCTTTAGAAGTTATGCTCAATCTACACACATACTCTACTATTCAGACTTTGGCTATTATTTTACTTTTGTAAAACTTCTAGTAGTGCAGTAAGTTTAGGAGTTCAATGTCACTGAACTGTTGATAAGTGAATTATCCTTTAAATTAATCCCCAAGAAAACGTGTGCACTCAGGCTGACCTAGAATGCCTACAAGATGCTGTCTGCAGACTGATAAAGACTGCCAGAGAACAAGATACTACATTGTAATAAATGTGATCTTAACAAGAACCTATATTTTTTAATTTGTGGATAGAGCTATTAAAAAAAAAAAAAACCAAACAAACCAGGTTTTTACTTCTAGATTCATCATGGCTGTAGGATTCTACAGCCTTTGCTGTATGAATTGCACTAAAGAAAAATTTTAGGAGCCTAGAGTTTTTTCAGTACACAGTTGATAAAATAGCATCTCCTCTATCTTCTGTCCCAAAGCTAAAAACTCAATTCCTGTCTTTGGATCTCCCATGTTTTACTAATTGAAAAATAATTCTAGCACTTTATTTTCATACTCCATTCACTAAAGATTAATTTCATGAGGCAACTTAAAATTTTTTCGTGCTTAACGGGAATACTTCTTATGGGTATATGAGATCATAAATAAACTTCCTACAGACATGTCATGAGTACGTTACTCTTCCACTTGTCTGTGTGTCCAGAACATTTGATGAGGGAGACTGATCAATAACTGAGGTTAGCTTATGTTATTTTGCAACAAACCCTCATCCAATATGATTATGCCAGCAAAACTCTTGTTATGGATGCATATAAGCCAAGTGACCAAATTCTTTTCTATGTCATCCATGAAGCAAGGCAATAATGCTATCAGAAACCCCACTTCGGTAGAATAGGCAAGGGCTAAGCTACAAGGTTTTGAACAACCCCCTAACTAAAGCAAAGCTGCAGCACTAGCAGCACACAAATACACCTGACAAGACTATGAACTGCAGTTTCTATGGGCCAGGCCATTAATCCTTACTGAAAATGTGAGAACACGAGAAAGTCAAATATTAACCTCTGAAACGTCCACAGCAACATGTACTTCATCAAAGAGTCTGTCCAAATCCAGTTCAAGCTTAAGCTTTAACTGAATATGTAACCAGAAGATCATTTTCCATTCTGGTCACACATGGAAGAAATCTCCCAAGGTACACTGCTCTTATGATGCAATTCCTAATGTCTTGAACTAAAATTCAACAGAAACAGCACAAAGCAGAGAAATCCCCTTCAGACCCTGCTCACTTTCAAAAATGAGCTGCAACACCAACTGTTTGTCAGGTCTGATCTTTATATGAACAGTCCCTAGCCTCAACTTAGATTGCTTGGAAGAAGGGTCTGTTCTGGACTTCTTCATTTCCTCCCCTGAGCTGACTCTTAGGAGCAAACAGGCAGGCATTGCACACCCTTTCTGCTGCTAGGTTGAGACACACTTTTCAGGTAACAACTTCTAGTATTCCCCAGTATGAACATCAATGAGTTGTGACTCTGTACAGAAGACATGGGCTAGCCCTGGAAGGCTTGCCAGGTGGAACAGGAATAAGAAGAACCATATGCAGGATTTCCCTCTTATCTATTGTTCTACTACTGGCAGGCTCTACGATGTTGACCAAGACATATCATACCTGTGCCTCAGTTGCATTTGAAGGAAGAGGATAATGACATTTACTCCCTTTGGTACTGTATTTTAACTGATGATTTAAAAGAAGAAAAATCTCTAAGGTCACTTTGATAAAACTACCTACTGAATGCTTTATCTGAAGAGTCCTATCAGCTAATATTATTAATATTATTTCATCATTATCAATTTTACTTTTAGTACCTGTGTCTACTAAGTATCGGCTCACAGTGCATCAAACTCTGTACCATTGGATCTTCTGTGTGAGATCCTTGTCATTCATGAGAATCAAGACTTAGAAAAAAAAAAATTAGACATTATGCAAATATACTCCAAAACCAAAGATACTCACTTACCATGTCAAACTGACTGGAACATTATTCTGGGAGGTCTTAATCTCGGATATTCCACTTTCTTGGTGTTTAGGAAGTGGGTATAGTTAGGGGAATTCGCTCCAAAGAGTATTAAATAGGAAAAAGCTCAAAGACTACAGGAATGGCTAGGTTTGCTCCTCAAAGCTTTGACTCCTTCAGATGAATTAACTGTCAAAAGCTGACATTGTGTTACTGTACCATGGGATGCTTTCCTCTCTGCATGCTTACCTCTGACCTTTCATCTCCCATGACTCATGGAAATCTGTATCTTCTCTCTTCCTTTTTTCCTGGCTTACAGCATGAGCATAAACTTTCTGTGCTAGAAAGCCTGACAAACACATTCTTCTTTTCTCCCATCCTTGCTAAATGATTCCCTAAAAGCGCTACTAGCAAAATCAGCTGAATCAAGTACCTTCTCCAGAGAGGCTGAAATTCATCACTCCTCTAAATGTTAGCATTGAGACCATGAACCATAGAAGACTTACTTAACTTATGCCTGGTTTGACAGAAATAGTCATTTTCTCCTATACATTTTCTTCTATTTCACTCTAATAGTTACTCCCTTGAAAAGAGGCTAGTACATCCAATCTTTTATGGTTATAGGATGGTGTGCATATGTAAACCTGTAGGCAAGTAAAACAAGGGAAGCACAATGTCACTCCTTCTGCCAGCACGGCACAGGTCTGGCAGGGTAACATAAGTTCCGCTAGCAAGATTAAAAAGTTTGGTTTTAAATAATCCTCCTCAAAATTTTGCTTCGTTTTCAGTGCTGTCAAAGATAGGTGTCTCAACTTTCAGCTGCTCAGTTCACAGTGCCACTTGCTCACCTTGGCTCCATGTTATTTCCCATACTCATACATGAAAGCAAAAGCTATTGTGTACCACAAAGTCTTTCAGAATTTTTGCCCTAACATCCAGTATGTGTTGGTAGCAAGAAAGTAACCTGGGAAATGTTCAATTGAGTAACCATAAATCCCTTCTGACTCCAAGCTTAATATAGAAATACCAAATGCAAACCAGCCCAGGACCTAAGCTTATAAGCTTTACTCAATGAGAAAACACTATCATATTTCCCTCCCCATCCATTGGTCTACTCAGAATTCCCTCAGCATCTTGCCTAATTATCATATTGCTCTCAGTTTCCAAATGCTTCCATTTCCACCTCCAAATTAAATCTTTCCAGAAATGAGTGGGGTTTTTTTTTCTTATTAGCTTAAGAATGTCATCAGCAGCTACTCAAAATGCAGACCAGCATCTCCACTGTTTTATGTTGCTGCAACAGTGGCACTAAAACACCTGATGAAGGCCTTGTGTTGGATGCTGTGCAGATGCACAGAGAAAATGACTAGCATTCTTGACTCTCGAGACACACAATGTACAGCTGCAACAGGTGGCTGATCTACCACAGCAGCAGCAGTGCAACTGAAGTTTAAGAGTGAGCAGCAACCAAAATCCTTATGGACCTCTGGATATGGAATCTTAGGAATCAGGATCATAATCATCATCTGGTCTATTTGGAATGCTCTGGCAGAGAATATTATTGAGATACTAAGATTAAGAACAAGCAATATTTTGAGGAGTGGAATCATATTCAACATTTGGCCATGCTTTGTCTGCTTCTACATAGTGCCACTAGCCTCTCCCTTTCTTTTCCAAATATTAAATTCACTAAGTAATGCAGATAGGAAGCAGACAGGCCCAACCACAATAGGACAGCTGGAGCAGCAGTATTGGATTAACATATGTGGGCAATTTGTGCCATTCATGTGGTAACTTCCTCCGCTGTACCTCGGTGCAATCCCCACACTGTTGATTCCTGACTCTCCTCTTACGCATTCCTGGGGCTCTGTTAAATCACTGCTGTGGAAGAGGATCTTGGACACCCAAAAGCTTTTGGGCTTAGGGAGAGGCTCGTACAACTGCAAATTCTTTTGTCTGCCTCTTTTCCTGTTTTTCTCTGCCTCCAGTTTTAGGCTGCCTTTCATCTGCACCTTTAGCCTCCTTCCAGGTGTGACACTCCAGTCAGAAAAACTCATCCCCAGACAGAAACCACATCATCACTACACATCAAATAGTCCTGGAAAAGACCTGGCTTGCAGATAGCATCTGAGATGCACATACAGCAACAGGGCACATCCATGAACCATTTTAAAATCTGGCTCCTAGAAGTTAAATTGCAGACAGAAATGATCTAAGCTTTCACAGCTTTCTCCCATCACGGCCAGATGGTGCCTGACCCCTGAATAATTTCTGCCATATTCCACCCATATGCAAGCCTCACTGCTTCCATCAAGCTGTTGGTACCAATCAACATTTTTCAGAATTGAGATTTTAATAAAGCATTGATAAAAAAATGTGAAGATTTCATAAATTCTCTCATGAATATCCATTCTCTGGGGACCACCTTAGGCTCTTCTAAAGCACCTCCATCTGTACCATTTAAGTCCTGCTCCAAGTAAATCAAATCTGAATGGCTGTCTCCCTAATCCTAGGAAATATTCTGATTCTCTCCCTTCCCTAGCAACTGGATATTGAAATACCCTTTTCCCCTCTTTGCCCATACAGCTAAATTTCCCACCCTGCCGCTCTCCATCTCCATCCTTGATTACTGAAACCTCCTCCCTGAGGCCCCTCATTACATGCAAAACACAGCTGTTGCTTGTTACCTTTCTTGCCCTAACTCTTTCTGGCCAAACAGGTGTCAATAAATCCATTAATGGATACTTTTTCCTTTCCACCTGCAGTCAGTGCTTCTCCCTGTTTAGCAATCACTATCTGTTAAAGCACTGTCATACCTTCCCTGACACCCATTAAAAATATTTCTGCTCAATTGTCTCAAGATGTGCTCCTGCATCTTCTTCTATCCCATCTCTATATCTGGTTTCATCCATGATAGGAATTACAAATACACCCACTTCCCCCCAGATTTCCTCTAGAATTATTCATCTTAAGAATGAAGGTCCAAAAAGCCTTAGATTCTAGGCAACTACAATGCAATGTCCATACTTCATGTCTGCGTACTACCCTATTTGCATATTCTGACTTTTAAAGTTTTCATGGAAAAAGTTACTTCTATTTTCCAATCTTGTTCCCTCATTAGAGTGTCAGGAATACTGCAACACTGCCAGGATGGCTACGGAGAAATGCAAACCAAACACACTTTACCATGCATGGGGAAATCTTTAATTCTGATGAAAATAGAGGAAAAATCCCAACCTGAACTACACATCAATACCTGAATTTATGATTTAGGTATATTGCTGCTAGCAACTTAGTAGAATCTGTTCAGTCAAAACCTGTAGCCACAAGGGAAAGAAGAGACAGGAGGATCTATCCTATGGTGAAAGGAGGTACCATTAGGTCAGAAATTGTCTGACCTAAAGAAAACATTATCTAGATAATTAGATATTTAGATTAATTTTAGGAACTATTATATAGATACAACAGCAGAGGAGCCCTGAGACTCTTAGTTCCTTGTCAAGAACACATTCTTATATACTCCAATTCCATTTAGCCAAGACTTAGACTCAGCTCACAGGAACTATTTACCCTGCCAGAGCTGCCCCGCCTCCTCCCACCAGTCCCTTCCTGCTGCAAAGGGGCAGAGACGGTCATTGGGCACTCTGCCCCCTGGCACTTCAGCAGCTGCATGTAATCTCAGAGGAAGTGGGAAGGCAATGCTCCACTCAAGGAGCGCTCTTAGCCCCGACATGAGCAAATTGGTTGGTGTACTCTCAGACTGATGCAGTCTAGATGAAATACAAGAGATTACAGGGGAAAGGCTGAAAGTTTCACCTCAAAGTCTGCATAAATCCTTTTGTCTTCCTAGGAAAGTGACACATTCCTAGAGGCAGTCTTGAATGAATGCAGTGGAGTAGGACTAGACCATTCTGCTTTAACACCTTCAAGAGACCAGTACAGGGCTTGGCAGGATGTCCACCATTACAAACTGCGATCCACTCAGGGGTGTGCTGTGTCTCTGGTAAGAGGCAATTACATAGGACTTTACTATGAAAGATGAGCATTGCTCTACTAGAAAGCATAAACTGAAAGGAACAATATTGCCTATTAGTCTATCCTACCCTTTCATCTAACTTTCTAAGCTTAGAATATTTTTCTTAAAAACCCGAACTCCTCCAGTATTGGCTAATGAGGGACTGAGCATCCTTTTTGGCCACAGAGGAAAAAAACATATGCTTAAAAGATAAGCTACAGGGACTAATTTATGAAATATGCTGACAAGCTATGCAGAAAGCCAAATTCTCTGTAGCCGGTTCTGGAACCAGACACATTATAAGCACACAAGCACTGCACTAACTCAGTTCTGCCTCCTCCAGGATCAAAGCTGGCTGAAAGCCAGCTACTGGACCCCTACTATAAGCAGGTTGCTTTTAAGCAAGCTGTAGCTCTAAAACAGCCAGCAAGTCAAGACATCTGCTCATACACATCTCCTGTCACTGCCTAGCCCAGTGAAGATTACAAAGCACATTCTGATTATCTGTTTTGTTCCTGTCATTCTTAAGTGGTTGCTTGGGTTTTTCTTCTCACACAGCATTATGAGCCTGGGATGACTATGTTGGTGGCTTTTAGCACAGTGGGCAAGCTAATAGAATACAAATGATTATATAAATAATAATGCTGCTGAAGATTTTCTTGTCACTGCTTTCTTTGCTCCATTGGCTTGACTTAGAGCACATAAAAATGGCCTCTGCTAAGTGTTATGTTCATAGCATCCATAAATAAAATTAAGATCCTGATTTAAACAGACCCTAAGAAGCTGTCTCTTCTCCTGATTTCAATCAAACTGGGATGCTCAGTGCCTAGGAAAATCAGGCCCAAGGCTCTATAGATGTAACCAGACGGATTTGATCTCTGTATGACAGTTTGTATTCAAGCAGTGAAGTTTCGTTTCCTATATTAGACGCTCACACGCTCTTCTCTAGCATATGTGCATCCTTTTAATCCAGAAGTCAGGCAGGAGAGCAGCTTCAGACTCTGACAACTCTTCCTCACATCAGAGGACTGGCACATAACAGACAAACCCTGACACCACGAATCGAGCATCAGTAGGATGATGTCTTGTCAAGGCAGTTACAGCCACAGAACAACAGCACCGTTGTTTCCATGGCTCCTATCTGAAATCTCAGCTCCACCCTCCCCAATGTTAAATGCTCATACAAAGACATCATTGTGACAACCCTCTGGGTTGCAAATAAAATTATATCCACCCAGCCACACCCTATGATAAACACCATTGCTGCAGAATCACAACCTTAAGGAGAAAACTCTTGCAAGAAACTTATTACAGGCTAGCTAGAAAGCTAACTGACAGAAAACTTAAGCTTGTTTTTCAGTAAGCTTTTTATAGCACAATGTGCAGACATCAATATCTGTATTCCCATTAATCACAGTGATAATCACAAATTATATTAGAAGAGAGGAACAAAGACAAGAGATGACTGCAAGGCAGCACCAAAACTAAACTGTACCAAGTTTGGGATTTGGACTGAGAACTCATCTTTTTTTTTAACTGTTTTGTTTTGGGATTTTCCCAAGGATCACTATTCTGGTTCCTGCTGCTAGCCAGGCAGTCCAATCTCTATTACCCATGTGCGAATTTTCTCAAAGTTGTGGATTAACTATGTGACAAGTGCAACCAGCCAGAGTAAGACAACATGGTTTTCAGAACTAGATAGCTCTTCCTGACCAATGTGGCCACTCAAGTACACAGACTTACCAACACAGTGTAAGGACTTCAAGATCACAGTTGCCTGTCTCAGACACTGTTAAGGACACAGAATGACTTTGTCATGAGATGAGCACAAAATAATGGGGTGACAGGATGGCACTAACTCCAGGCAGAGATGAGATATCATCAGTATATCCTGGGTAATGCATCTAGACAAAACTTTCCACTGGGGCAAACTCTGTAAAGTAGCAACTTCTCCTGCACATATCACTGGTCAAACAAAGATCACCCCAAGTGATGGGACAGATGGCATCTATTACCACTGAGGGCCCCCCCTCCACCTCCCAACCCCTTCCCTAAATATGCCTCCATGGAAACTGGAAACTTGGACTCTAAATTAAGCCATCATGACCCAGAACTTGAGATAAGATGGTGGTTCTGTTGTGCAAGTGTTATCTCAAGCCTAGGAGAAGGTAAACAAAGCTGTGAGAGAAGAAGTATAACTGATAATGGACATAAAGAAAGCAGAATTTATGGACCACAAGGAAAGAAACTGTGCTTAATCAGCTCAGACTGGTAAAAGGTAATTCCACTGGGGCAGACTGCGACCACCGACTCACAGCCCAACAACTCAAGAAACCTACCAACTAAAAAAAACAGAAAGACTGAGCATGGGACTAATTAGCATTAGAAGTGAGGGAATAATTTAACCAATCTAATAAAAGAAGTGTGTAACCAATGAGCATAATTTCTTTGTTTGCAAAGATAGGTAAATACTGAAAAGTTTTGAGTGACCTCAGTGTCCCCATCACTCAGAAGCCCAGGGTGAAGAAGGACCAACAGGACACCACTAGATGCATGGGTGGTGACTATCTGCTGCTTAATCTGTCTCTCTCTTTTCTTCTCCTTTCTATCTCTCTACCTCACATTTTATTGTTCAATAAAATCCATACTATTGACTTCAGCATATGGTTTCGGTTGCACTTTAATTAGGGGAGAGGCATCTCTCAATAATCATATCATAACACTTCTTGTCCACATGTCACATGATTGCCATACCTCCATTACACTCTCATGCTGCACTCTGCTTGCAAAGCTTACAAGTTTTTATGCTGCCTTCAACTTTCATTTTTCTGTTTTTTCTATTTCTGTATCTTCCTGGGAAATTTAGAACTATACTCCTAAGTGAAATCCAGGACTTTAAAAAGTATCCTAAAGAAGCTTCTGATTATGACTTTTTCAGCTCAAAATGCTACTTAGTAATCAAAGGCCACTTGTCTTTTTATAATGGCTATTGCCTCAGTGCCCGGAAGACAGTAATGCTTTCTTCTAAAGGGCTAACGGTTTAGAGAAGACACCTTTCCTACTATCATGAGCATTTTTTCTGTAATCCAAGCACTAGAAGTCTGATTCTGCCCTTAAGCTCATGAGTTTTCCAGGCTTCTGTCCAGATGAATGACAAGTTTATGCTTACAGAGCTGTTGCAGCTATCAGTAAAAAATTAAGCATCAGGGAAAGAATTGATTGTGTAAGGCAGGAAAGAGTGATGACCTTAACAAATCAAAAGCACAGAAACAAGAATTAATTTGAAATAGTTACCTCTTTGAGGCAGCCCATGAAGTTATTGCTTACTGGAGACCCAGGTAAATCAGCAGTACTGGGGCTCCCTCCCACATAAAAGAAGTCATCCGAGCCCAGCATGGTGTAGTCCTCCTGTGTGTAGCCCGTGGTGGTAAGGATGCCATCCACAGAGATTGTCACCTGTTTGAGGGACACAATGGACAAAGAAAATCCCAGCAATGACC
Source organism: Dasyornis broadbenti (assembly GCA_013397935.1). NCBI lineage: Eukaryota > Metazoa > Chordata > Aves > Passeriformes > Dasyornithidae > Dasyornis > Dasyornis broadbenti. The sequence continues at coordinate 418,663 of VZRN01002464.1, read as the reverse complement.
TTACAATCCTGAACAGAACAACTTACCTCCCCTATAATTTTATGCCAGTTTTATTAAGGATTTTGTTGAGATTTGGTATGCTTTTTTTTTTTTTTTTAGTTCAGTCGAGCTCTATTTTCTGGTCTGATTTTCCCACAGAGAAATGCTTCAGCATCTGCTGCTCCCCTTTCTGGTGCATCAGCACTCTCAGGCTTACCCAGCAGCCTATCCATCCAGATGCTTTCCATCTATTCAGGCCAGAAAATATAACTGTTCTTGAAAGACATTTCTCATATTAGCTGATTTTATGATTAATTAGAATTTATTTTAATGATTACAGTTAGTTATGGTTGTTAGTAAAAAAAAAAAAACTCTAATGAAGACAAGGTTGGTATTTTTTATTTTTTAAGCTTCTTTTGCTCACGGCACACTGACAATCATGCATTCAGGGATAGGGGGAGAGGGATCTCACTTTCAATACATTATGGATGTGCATGCCATGTACCTGGAGAGACACACGCCCACCACCCACCACAAACAAACAAAAGAAAAAAAGAAAAAAAAAAGGAAAAAGAGAAATGAGAAGAAAAATATTTATAAACTAACTAATAAACAAAATATAATCAGAAAATAAATCAAAATAAAATAAATCAAAATAAATCAACCACATACCAACAAATGTGATAGGAGGGGATATGAGAAAGAAAGAAGATACAAAGCGTGCACACATTGCACTTTGACATGTCATGCCAATATACCTGAGAAAATACCAGAAAGATGACAGGAGAAAAGCAAAAAAGAGAGAGGAGAAGAAAAAGGGAGAGAAAACCATTTCACACTCGCATGCAATCAAAAATAAAAATACCAAACAAACTCCATAATAACAAAAAAACTCAAAACCAAACAGAAATGTCCCCAAAATCTCTAACCACAAACACATGGAGGGTGAAAGGTGACAGAAGGAGAGGGTGGGAGAGGAGGAAGTGAATTTTATGTATTTTGCTTAGATGTTGTTAGTGGTTTCAAGGGAAGATGGAGGAAAATAGATTGAGGCCAGGAGGAGACGGGCGAGTCACCAGACGTGGACATGCCATGCAGAGTGTGTACTGAAACAAACAACCGGCTGAGCTCCTGTTGGCCACGCAGGTAGAGGTCAGAGAGAGAGAGAGAAAGTGAGAGAGAGAGCAAGAGGGAGAAGGAGGAGAGAAAGCAGAGGGAGGGAAGTGAGGGAAAATCAGGAGAAAGAGGACAACTCTGGCCAGTTTGCCTGTAATAGCCATTGCCACAACAAAAGGGTGAGAGAAAAAGAGAGCCTTCACCACCACGGACTAGAGGCCCTGCAATGGTTCTGATCTAGAAACCTTCACAGTTAAAAAAAAAAAAAAAAAAAAAAAAACTAAAAGCCAATAAAAAAAGCCAAATGAAAACAAAAGCAAAAGAAAGAAATTTAAACTCAAAAACAAGGGACAAAAACCCCAACAATTTATCACCAGAAAGGAAAAGAAGAACTAAAGACAGAGGTGAAGAAAACAATGAAAGAAATGTCCAAACCCCATTTCCAGAAGAGTTGTGTTAGTTGCTTTTGATGCTCATTTTTCTATTCAAAAAGAAGAAAGAAAAAAAAAAAGAAAAAGAAAGGAAGGGGAAAAAAGTGTTTTCACTGAAATTAGAATAAAATTAAAGGAAGCAGTAAGTATAAAGGAGCAGGGGAAAAGAGCAGGTAGGGGGAGGAGAAGGCAGGTAACACACGGCAAACCCAAAAAAAGAGACAATAAGAATGATATCTACCAGACAATGTAGTTTGTTTACCATAGCGTGTCCAATGCCTGAGTGCTTTGCGGAAAAGGGGGAAGAAAGGAAATTAAAAAATCGTGAACAGAACGATTGTTAATTAAAATAACTAAAAGCAAAGATGAGTCGTTAGGGTGTTAGTACATTAGTTGGTTAGTAAAAATGACACATTGCATGAATGGTCTAGTGTTAGTTTTTCAAAAAAAGGCGTGGGGCACCTGAGACACACAAAGTGAGAAAGAGGACAATATGACCAGGACTCTATGGGGAACCATGCCATCTGGACTGCAAAGAAAGAGGGGGCTGCCTACTCTTCCCACCCTGGTTTTAGTCATTAGCTTCAACCCTCATACATATTATCCAGACCTGAAGCAAAGTTGAAACAGTGCAATACTTACTCTTCAAATGTCCATCAAGGTGCTTCCCTCAAACAAGAACGTTACTCTCAGAGATGTACACAGTTCAGCACACAGTACACAGTTTGCCCCTTCAGCACAAACCCAGCCATGACTCCCTTCTTCCACCCACCACCACCCACCTACATGCCTGCTCCTCCTCCAAGCCTCACTACCCTCAAGTGTTGCAGAGTATCACAAGCAGGCCAGTATTTCCTTTGGCTGGAGGATACAGATGAAGATGAGTCCAAGAATCTGTGTCTTCCTTCCAAGTTTCCCAGTCTGCAGGTTTCTTTACAGCAGCTGAGTTTGTGACTTTCAGGAGGAGCACATAACAGTGCCTGTGTTTGGCTGTTTGCCTGTAGCTCACTTCTGCCATCCAAGATACAGGAATTGAACCTTTCCTACTGTGGGGAGAAACATGTCGAGGAATTGTGTAGAAAGAATTGTGTCGCTTGTATCCAGGTTGAAGACAGAAGTTTGACAAGATTTAGCATCCCTCCTGTTACACTGCATCTCTATTACAAATGAACTAGGAGAATTTACCAGTCAGTTTGGTTTAGCAGAACTTTGCAGATGCTTCTTTAACCTGTCCCAAGGCATTCAGATGCTAACTGTTTGAACCTACACATTGTTTCTTGTTTGTTTTTTAGCAGCTGAGGAACTAAAAGTCTTTATAGTAGATTTTGCATTGTGATTAGCTTCAGGGTTAATAGGGGAGGGCAGCCTGTGAAGGCTCCAAGTCATTGTTCCAGTGTGATTGACGTTGGCAAGAACTATCCTAAGTTATACAAGATCTATGCTGCCTCATGTAAAAACCATCTGCTTGCAGGCTTCAGAGTTGTGCATTGACTAGGGAAGCAAGTTTGTGAAGACTTTGTGGCATTGAGCATAAAGTCCCAAGGTTATTTTCCAATGGGAATGAAATAATAATAATACTCTGTAGTTGGGTATAATGAGCACAAACTCCTGAATTCTTCACCAAGGAAGTCTCAAAGTAAAATGTTGCGTTAGTAAATTTATTTTTATGAACAAGGGAGTTGAAATAAGGGGCAGGGAGAAGAGCATGCTAAAAACGAGATGGAGTGTCAGCAGCAGATTTGAAGACAGACATAGGAAGTTTGACCTTCAGTCTCCTCTGCTCCTCCTCCCACCAGACCACACTGCCCCAAACATGCTCTGAAAGCTGCCGTAAAATGCAGCCATGATCCTATTTCTAAGTAAAGGTTTCTCACAAGGCAAAAAGAGGGCTTAGTTTTAACTGAAATAATAAGATAAATAAACAAGGAGATTTGCTTTGACATTAACAATCACTACTCAAGGGAATCTGTGGATTCACTTGGTTTGTCTCTAAGGAGATTAACTGCTGTGATAATCATTTGATCTAAAAAAAAAGCAGCCCTTAGTACTCTCCTAGCTAAGCTACAAAACATTTAACAATTCCAAAAAGTACTGGGCAAAAGTCCAACTATTTAAAGTTCCACTCTAATTCTAGAAACAGCCAAAAAATTATGCAAATCCTCCTCTCCTTTCTCTTAGCCCCCAAAAAAGCAGAGGAAAAGATTAGATGGCATCCTGAAGCTGCTAATAGTCCATTTAGCTGGAATTGCTTAGATTTAGGTAATATTCTTGGAATTTCTAAATTATTGCTTTTAAAGTTCATTTTAAAGAGGAATATATTTATCTCCAGTGAAATATTTTCACCCAGTTACAAGGAGGCTACTGATTTTCTTATACAGCTTCAACATTCAGAGGCAATGCATTTTGTTGGGTATTTTGTTTGGTTTTGGAGTGTGGTTTTTTTGAGGAAACATGACCACAACTGGAAACAAGACTTTCAAGTGAACTATGTTATGCTGCAACATTACAGGTGAATTTATGTCAGGAAAGACATATAGACGATAATCTTTTACATACCAAATTATTTAGGTTATACAAAATTATATTGGATGACAACTTTTGGGACTATCATGATTGCTTTGCTCCAAGGCCTCATCAATTCCAATTTCTGGGCAGCTTTAGGTTCTGCGTCAATTTTGAGACAGATCAAAAGTTAAAATGCAAGTATCTAGGGAAAAGATGACTAAAAAAACAGTCCAGCCTTATTGATATTTATTGGTTGAACTGTATTCTGTCATGTTTACCTATGGAATTGGATGCCAAATCACCTCTGCTAATTAGAAATAATTTGATTTGAAGACTGGCCTTTCATTGGAAAGAGCACATCCATATAATTAAAACATCCTCTTGCTTGCCCATTCAAGTTGGACCCTTTAAGAATTCAGGATCACTTAAAAACATCACAGTGAATAGATCAGGAGGATTAAAAATTTAAGGTGCTCTTTAATTGGCAAGGGACCATGTGCTTTCTAATAATAATAATCATCAAAGTACTGCCCTGGTCTCATCAAATATGAAAAGGCATAGACACATTTCCATTTCCCTGGTCCACTTCTGTGGACCAATAAAAAAATCACTAGCTAAAATATTAAGAAAAGAATGTGACAGCTTCCCATCCACAGTTTTGTTTGTGAGCCTTCACTTTCTGCTTCTTCAAGATGCAAACCAATCCTGGCACGAAGCAAGGATTCATTTTGCTTCTGGCACATTTGTCCACTGAAATTGATTTCCAATGGAAAATAAAAAGTATGATTAACTAAAATGGCCAATAAACTCTACTGAGATATTCAAGGACCAGCTGTTCTGAAACTTAAAAAAAAAAAAAACCCACATCAAATAAAGCTACATATTCTGACCTTCCCAGACTGCCAAACCTAGACCAGTTTGTGCGCCTCCCTCTACTATATTGGTGGGAAAGCTTGAACAAAATAGGGTCATTAAGACCCATCCACTGCATAAGAAATTAAATTTGCTTCTGCATATGAACTATGGAAAACAAATTGATTTTTTCCACAGGTGAGAATTCTGTAGTCTCATGAAAGTTTGATGACAGATTTTTCTTCAGACCTAAGCATGTAGAAATATACGGATTTACATGGGAATGACAAATTAAAAATCTTCAGCCCCAAACTCAAATATTGAAAAGAAAGACATGAAATCCTGATAACAGAAAAATTATCCACTGACATCTACTAGCAGAGACTGTTTCTGATCCCTGGCACTGATTATCCTACACTCACAGACACATTTGATCTTAGCTACTGTAAAATGTTACCACAAATTACATTGTATAAACTTATATAAAGCTATTAAACGTTGTGCTAATATTGACATTAATGAGAAAATAAACAGGTCACATTGTATTCACAAATTGATTTTTAAATCTTAGTTTACAACTATTTCTGCTCCTGTACCAATCAGAGAGGCACAAATAGCTCCTATTCACCATGTAAACCTCATTTGTCATGCAGTGGATGGGCCTCAATGACTTGATGTATTTACCAGCTTTCAAAGCAAGGTTATTTAATTTTATCTTATCAATTTATGTCTGAATTTATATTTCATGAAAAAGGCTTCAGGATTTTAAGACTACCCTACTACCAAATACGTCACCTGATACAGTTGTCTGCTAGGAAAAGCAGCATGTAGATGTGCAAAATTACAGTGGTAAAATCAGAAAAACCTTTCCAAAGTGGAATTGTAGGGTGCTGGATTGATCTGAGTTTGCTTGGGATTTTTTGATCCTTCCACTTTTCCAGTCCTCACAGCCAACAGAAGAGTCTCATAGGCAGAGACAAGAAATAAAATAGAATCTCATTATAGAAGGAAGGGGAAAAAAATCAAAAAGAAGAAAAGAAGAACAGAGAATCAAGAAGACTCAGAGAGACTCCAGCCAATTAATTCTAAAGCTATAAAGTTAAAATAATTACACACATACCCACCAGCCTGCACACCTGCACACTCATATACACACACAAAAGAAAAGGAAAAGAAAAACAAAAGACTTTCAGAATTAGAATTGTGACATCATGGCAATGGTTAAACCAATTAACAAAACTGAAAGAAAAAGGAGAGAGGTGTAGAGTGTTGGCTGTTAGAAATAGGCTCTGTTCCCATAGTAATTAAATGCAACAAGAATATTACTGATAAGATTGAATTGTAATTAAGGAAATAATAAAATTAAAAAGGGAGAACAGAAAAAGAAAAAAGGAAAAGGGAGATGAAAGTAAAGTTATGTCACAAGTTTTTATTATTAAATCAAACTGCAGAAAAAAACAGAAAATTAATACAGTGGAAATGCAGATATTGCGGTAGGGATAAATTCCCATCAACTAATGTTTTTTCACTGTCCTTTAGGCACCAAGATCCAGAATAGGTGGAGAAACTCTAGCAATACCACTGAACTTTCCCATTTCTCCATGACTCTCTCCCATCTGCCTGTCCCAATAAAACAAAACAAAATTCTCCCCAGTGTTTTCTCCCCTTCACCATTACCTGCCGCAGGTTGCGCGTCACCTTAACGTCGTGCCATGCGTTGTCATTGAACTTGCCATTGACCGGCTCCACAATGGCCTCAAAGGCCCCAGACCCCAGGTTAATGACCAAGGAGACCGCACCATCCTTCAGGGCCAGGTTGACGTAGTCAGCAGACTTGCCAGTGTGCAGAATGAGCCCGTTGCGTTGCCATGTCTTGAAGGAGAGAGTGATCTCATCGCTGCTGCTCTGGATGGGGTTTTGCGACAGGTCATAGCAAAGGTATTCAGAACCACGGAAAGTGGCCATGTTCTCATCGCGTGCTGGAAAGGAAGGGGAACAAAAGAACTATTCAGCAGTCAGCCAAGAAGAGATTTAAGGTTGTCATGAAATTTAAGCATCCCACTGAACTGTTAACTATAGAGCTAAATATCAAGGCATGCTAATAACTGTAGAGCTCCTTTTGTAATATGGCTACCAAGAGAATTAACTGCAGGGTCCTCGGCAGCAATGAATTTCAGTGCTGTGTTTTTAGTCTCACTGCAGCACTGTCACCATAGGGACCATTCAACAGTATGCAGTGGAGTCTAGGAAAAGCACATTTAAGGACTGTTATAAGACATTTCACATCCTTTTTAGGAGAAGGATGGAAGGCTCTACGATTCACAACACAACCACCACATATGTGTCAATAAAAAAACCCCAACATTTTGCAAAGACCAATATTTACATTCAGTAGTAATGCCATCCGAACTTAACCTACCTGACAGGAAATTTAAGAGAGGCACCAGAATATAATCCTAACAGAGCTGCCTCTTTCTTTTCATGGAATGAGAGACAAAGCAAACAAGAGAGCCACATGAAGTGTCCTACAGATTCCTTCTCTGAGAGCATGAGGCAAGTCCACATAAAACATTTTGTCCACAGATATAAGTAATGTTGCTGGTAAACACACCTGAGAATTTTACCTGTCTGATCCCCTTATCCAGGAAACCTGTACTAAATAAGCACATCTTTTTCAAACAGCAAAAATAAACATGGGGAATTATCCACAGCACATGACATTTAATATTTCCTTATGAAGAAAAAAAACCTCTTATGTACAATAATGAAAGCCACTGCACTAATTTCTTAGCAACTGGAAGCAGCATTTGAATACCATTAAAATCCTATGTGTGAGCTAGAGGTTTGCTTCCCAGTACCTGGGATTCCAGTCACTCAAAGCCAGTTCTACTGCTGTATTGTGCTTATGTGACTTAAGCCAGCTGCATATCCTGATTTTATCCAGTGGAAGAAATATAGGACAGTGATAGGAAAGCTTGCAGGAGGGCTGACTAGTGCCACCTGGGGGAAAATGGTACTTGCAATGGAGTCTGTACAGTTCCTACCCACCACTCCATATTACAGCACCTTTCTGAATCCCAGCTGTGAAATTGAGGATGAGCAGATAGTACAAGCAGTCAAGCTATCATTGCTTACAAATCACTGCATAAGGCGAATGCCGGTGCTATTTCCATTGGCATTAATAGTACTTTTCTGCTTCATTTTCTCTCATTTAGTAATCCTAATAAAGATTAGCCAGAATTTATTAGTACAAGACTGAAGGTAAAATACTTGTTGTCATAGCCGTTCTTGGAAAATAACTACATGGTAAAATCTGTGTCCTCACAGCATAAAACAGTGGTGACAAAACAGCACAGTACTGCAACTTGTCCATATATCATTCTCAAGTGAAAGGTCTGCTTTAAGCAGAGACTCTTGCAGCAGCAATGTGCGTTTGTACTTCAGTAAGCGAACCATGTGTCCATATACGCCCGCAAGCAAACAGCCACCCAAATTCCTCCATGCAGCAGCACACGCTGGGAGCCAACTGGCTCAAAAGCAGCTTTTCAGAAGAAGACCTCTGGTCCCAGCAGACGAACTGAGCACAAGTCAGCAGTGCCTGCCTTTTCAGCAAAGGCCAGCTGCATCCTTGGCTGTATTAGCAAGAATGCAGCCAGCAGGCCAAGACAAGTGATTCTTCCCCTAATTGACATTTGTGAGATCACAGCAGGAGTGCCCTGCCCAGTATTGAGCTCCCTCATATAAAAATGGCTTCAGCATACTAGACTGAGTCCAACAAAGAGCTACCACCATACTCAAGGTACTGGAGTAGATGATGTGTGTGGAGAGGCTGAGGGAACTCGGTTCATTCTGCCTCAAGGAGAGACAATTCAAGGGAAATCTTAGTGATCTCTTTAATGACTTAATGGAAGAGCATAGACAAGATAGGTCCAAATTCTTCTCAGAGTTCTGAAGAAGGATGAGAGGCAACTGATACCACTGAATACAACAAAATCCCATTTTACACAATGAAATGTTTCATCTTGACAATGGTAAAATACTAGGAAGGGCCCAGAGAGACTGAAATCTCCATCCTTAGAAATACTAAAAACTTGATTAGGCACAGCCCTGAGCTACCTCATCTAACTGGACCTTCTCTGAGCTAGTGGCTGGATTACACAGCCTCTGGAAGTCCCTTCCAAATTATTTGGTTCTTTGATCTTATTCTGAATACATTTAACTACCACCACCAAATGTTTATTCTTGTGTCAGTGTTAAATCAGCCTAAGCACAGAGGGCTGCTATTGACTGCAGTTCTGGAAATCAAAGCCAAGCACTTAACAACCCTCTCCCACACTGATAATTCCCCTGCCTAGTCACTCCTGATCCATCAGATGAGAATGTGTTACAAGCAAGTTAGACAAATGCTCCATGTACCTGCGGGTAATTCCCATCAAATAGCCGGTGTTTGAGGGCAGGAGTCAAACACAATCATTGTGAGTGAGCCTTTTCCCCACAGCTGAAGATGTGCAAAGCACTGAATACACATTTGTGAAGGGGGACACAGCAGATTGATTGTTCACTCAGTACAAGATATACTAATAGGGCTCATTTACACTTTCTCAACCACTTAGATGAAATCTCACTGGTCTACTCAGTACAAAGGAGAAGGCAAAGAGTAGATTAGATATCTAAAAAGTAATTTAAGGCAACCACTGCAGACTTATCAAAACAGAGCAGAGCAAATTCAAAGAGGTATTACTCCTACTTATACCACTGCTTTTAATATAGGGTGCTATTAAGCCACCTCTCTATTCAACTGTGTCATCTGCCTGTTTTCTCCAGTAAGCTGCTGCTGGCCATTGTCACAGATAGGATTCTGTACTTTATCCATCTTTGTATCCTTCCTGTTCTTGGGAGAATATCAGCTATTTTAACTGTTTCGTATGTTATTATGGGTTTTTTTCTTCCTCATGTGGCTGCTCTGGACTGACATTCAGATTTGCGGATCACCACACACTAAAATCTCTTTATGAAGGGGTTCATTGTGAAATCAAAATTCATGCCTGTCCATGCCATGTCTCATAAGCACAACTGCCAAGATTTCTCACTCTCTAAGACTGTATTCTCCAAACTGCTGATTCCTCGACAGTTTACCAGTGGTCATATGATTAGCAGTCTCATGAAAGGCTTCAGCAGTTGGACCCCAGTATGTGCACTAAAGAGCTTGACTGTGTATTCTCCCAAGCTACAACACAGTAGCTTCTGTCAGTCCACATGAAAAGCTTCTCACTACGCATGGCCTCTCCATACTGTCCGAACTGTTAGGATGCTCTGACATACACAATAGCTGTGACCAAAAAGCACCTGAAAATTACCAGAGAGCACAGAGTGGGGAAAGGGATATATGTTCTTTCCACAATGAATGAGGAAAAAAAGCCCTGAGTAAGCTGCAGGTCCCACAGTATTTCTTTATGATTTCAGGCACAGTCTGGTGACACCTGGAAGACCAGAGTGGTGGACCACTTGATATTTGTTAGCTCATGACCCTTGTGCTGTACAGTTTGGAAAGTTCCACAAATTGCACTGTGATATTTTTATCTTCTATATTCCTTAAATAGTGGTAGTCTACCAAGGAGCTTCTGCACAGCAACACAGAGAACCTGGAATAGCCAAACTTAAGACCCAATTCAAAGTCAACAGGGATTCTTGGTTTATGTTACATGAAGCAATAGATCAAATGCTTATTTTTCCATTATGTGGAATCCTGTATATTATCAGTGAAATTCAATTGAACTGACGATCTAGTTATTCAAGGGTGGCAATGCAACTGCATAGAATAACATTTACTTAAAACAGTATTTGGAATATGTTTGAAACCCATTGATTTTTATATGATTTACAAGATTTAATTTTAAACACAGTTAATACTAAATACATTTACAAAAATCAGAATCTGAAAGCAGGTTAGCACATATAAGCAATCAGTTCTTCCATTCCACTTGTTAATATTAATCTAAACATATTATTTGCTTCCTAATTTGTTCACATAACTAAATTCTCTGCAGTAGATGGGATTTTCAAAGATCCAAGACTTGTACAAAATTATACATTTCGACTTTATCCTTAACATATTCAAGATGCACAGAAATCACCTGAATAGAAGCAAAATCAGAATCTTCAAACTAACACAGACATTTCGCTTGAGCGAATGGAGTCACCCATCACTTTAAAAGGGAAAATGTTACCTTTTTCTGACCAATCACTAGCAGACACACCCAGCACATTAAGCAGTTACCATCAGCACCACACTGCAAAGCCAGTTTTGCATGTCTCAGACCAAAACCAAAACCAGCCATCAGAACATATCACAGGCTGAGTGCAGGAATAGAAACAAAAGCACAGCAAACCAGTACCTAAGCCAAGTTCCTGGCTCTTCTCATCCCTGAGGAAACCCCAGAGCTTGCTGAGTCTCAGGTTACCCAGAGAGGTAAAGACTCCAGGATCTTTCCATAGAGTATATAGCTATACTGCCTGTTAGGAAAGCCAGATGGCAATTTTAGCTTCAGTTTTTATGTGCAACACTGTTGCTGTTCCTGTCAAAGCTCTTTCTACAAAGGACAATATTCAGAATTCCCAACATCACTAAGAAGTAGAAAACTTTGGCATTTTGATTTATGTATGAGGAAACCAATGCACAGACATTTTAATGGGTTTACTCACAGCCATCAAGAAAATCAATAATAAAGAAAGCATTTGAGTTCAGCAGCCCCTATCTTTCCATCCTGGGCTCATTCCAGAGGTTCTCATACATTTCTAAAGGGAAACCAACCTCCCATTTTTCTGTAGTCCTGCCGGGAAGTCACCCCAGCCAAGGTGTGGGGCAAATCAGTTTCCAAAATTTTGGATGATGCCTGAAAATAAATACTTCATGACTGCAAAGCTGAAAACAGCAACCCTAGAAGCACTCATTTTGCTCAGGAGTGTGAAGTATAATACTGAACAAAAGCACCATCTCATGTAACAGGAATTTTTACCCCAGATACAATTAAGAAATATTTAGAAAAAAATAAAATGGGCAATGACTTTCCTGAAATCTCCTGACGAAAAACTCAAGTAGCTCTCCTAAAACCAAGAGTCGGCTGCTCGCTCCTCTCACCTTCACTGCATTACAGATGTACTGTGAGGCAGTCCCTGTCTTACTGGGGTTTGATTTACAGTCAACATCAGAGCATGTCTTCTGTTAGTGAAAAAAGAAAAACTCTCTGCAACAGCTTCAAAATTAATAACCACTCCATTGTTCAGTGAGATTTACCTTACCTGAGTGGTTTGCTGTGCTTTGCACAGAAGAGCTGGTGCTGTCTGATAATCCAGGAATGGTCTAACATTGCCAGGCAGCAGGCTTGTGCCAAAACAGTGTGCATTAGTGTGTTGGTTTTGCTTGGCCCTGTTTTTGCTAGTAGGGGGGCCACAAAGATGGCTCCTGTGTGGAGCTTTTTGAAGCTTTCACCATGTTCAGCAGAGCCAATCTTTGATGGCTCTGAAGATGATGGACATGCTGCTGGACAAGGCTGTGCTAATTACAGATGCTGGTTACACCTCTGTGAAAACATACTTAAAAGAAATCAAAACAACGGATACACACACTTTTTCGTATCCAGAGGAGGAGGAGGAGGTGAGAATATGTGAGGGAAAACAACACGGAGAGAGCAAGGTCAGTGGAGAAGGTGGGGGAGGAAATGCTTCAGGCGCTGGAGCCAAGAATCCTCTGCTGGCCATGGTGATGACCATGGTGAAGCAGGTTGTGCCCCTGCAGCCCATGGGGGCCCATGGGGGATGCTGAGATCCACTCGTAGCCCGTGGGGAGGTGCCCATGCTGGAGCGGGTGGATGCCTGGAGGAGGCTGTGGTCCAGCAGGAGTCCCAGTGGAGAGAGAGGCCTTGCTCCTGAGACGGAACGGCCTGGCCTCAGAGGTCTGCACCCCCTGGACAAGGGATCCCATGCCACAGCAGTTTTGGGAGGACTGTCTGCCCATGTGGGGAGCTCACATTGTAGCAGGTTCAGGTGGGCTGATGCTTGAGAGATTTGGACCCACACCGGAGGAGTTCATGGAGAGCTACCTCCTGTGTGAGGGACCCACAGCTTCACAGAGGAAAATAACTCCTCTCCCGGAGCAGCGGAAGAAGATCTTGGTGATGAACTGACCTACATCCCCCCATGCCTTGTCTCCCTGTCCTGCTGCTGGGAAGGAGGGAGGAGGGGTGAGCGGAGAAACAGTGTCTTTGAATGTTTTATTTTACTTCTCATTTACTCCTCTGACTCTGTTAGCAATAAATCACTTTGCAACTTTAAGTTCAGCCTGTTTTGCCCTCAGTGCATCTTCTCCCAGTTCCCTACCTCAACTCATGAGCCCTGTGTGTATTAACTTTTTTTTCTCTCTTCTGCCCAGCTGTGGCAGGGGAGAGTGAGTGAGTAGATGTCCTAGGTGCCTGGCATTTGGCCAGGGTCAAACCATGGCAATTAGCAATGGAGGCAGCAGAACAGCCAGGCACTCACTCCCCGACCTGCCAAACAGCAGTCAACAAGGAAAATCATGTTTACACGAACCTTTTCTCCCTACTATTTAACAGGCCTCTAACTTTGTAGAATCCTACAGTTAAATAACTTGTCTTAAGAAAATGCTGCTTCCAAAGTTAGCCAGTAACCACAGAATTTTAATCCAAATAGAGGACTACTACTGACTATGGCAGAAGGAAAACAAAGCAAAAACAAAATCAGCTTCACCACAAATCCAAACATCTATAGAAAAGTATCGATGTACTCAAAAGGTATTGTAGATAACTAAGTCAATGCATTAAAAGATAAAACACTGATGTATGATACATCTATGCAGAAGGTCTAATTGCACAGAGGCAAAAAAGAAAACCAGAAGTTGGAACTAGTCCTGCTGCTTAAATGATGGGCCCTCCTCACCTGAGGACATATTTGTAGAATCAGTAGAGTATTACAACAGAGCTGTGAGCTTACTGTGGCTTTCAATTCACTGCACTGGGGCGTCAGCTGTGCTTTCAGCAACATGACAACTGACACAAGGAAACCATCTAAGTTATTTCTGATGGTACGACTGGCTAACATCACGATCCTAGCAAGTGCAATTGAATTGGGTGCTTCTGGGGAGAGATGTTGTGCCACTCTTCTGTACTGTTGAAATTAAAGCTATTCCTGCTTGGTAACTATATAGCTGGGTATGGACCCGACTACACATCCTTACTCCAGTGTGTGCATCTTTGCCTTCTGTCTACACTAGATCTTATACAATAAGCAACAGACCTAAAGTTTTAAAATTCTAACTGAGCTGTAGGGAATTTTTTGAACCAAGTCATAACGAAGTCTGGAAAGAATCAATTCTATCCATGAACCAGATGAGCTAAGGAGAAAATAGACTTGGAAGTTGTTCTAGACAACGAGCTGCATGATGGGGCAGAACTCCAGGCTGAGCAAACCCCCACCAACTCTACTATGAGGTAATTCTGTTCTGGACAGAAGGGTCCTGGGAGTCATCTATAATAGCTATCATCCTCAACGTTACAGAACAATTAACAAATTACATTTCAAGTCCTTTTCTGATATTCCCTCAGAGGTTAAGGAGGAGAAACTCTATGTCAAATATAACAAAACAAGTTAGCCAACACTTCTGAAAGACAAAAAAAGGGAACAATTTTTTTCACCTTCCAGAAAAGTTGTCCAGTGATTGAATGCTGGACAATTAAAGCCCTCAGAAGAGGTCAAAGCAGCTTGTGCAGATTTATGTCATTAAAACAAACTTCCAGTTTTAGTAGTTTAGTAAACAATCAGGCTTTTATTTTAAAGACATGGTGACAGATTCCAGCAGTAGCTAAAGAGTGGATTACTGCATCCTCCATCAATCCTTTTGCTGCATTCCTCCTTTCTAGCCTTTGAACAGGAAAAATAATACATCCAAATAATTGGGTTTTTTCTAGTCTAACCATTCTTCACACCACCTGATCGAAACAGTAACACCACTCATTAAACTCTCTCATAAGGTCCCATGCTTTCTCCCTCACAAGCACATTTTTGTGGTCTCCATAGTCAAAAGCAAATTCTGGTTTTAAAGGTCTTACAGAGCTTATTTATTTAAATACATCAGAAATAGTGTACAATACATTCTTCAGTGCACGAAGCATCTTCCAAGCACCACCAGCAGTGATACTGGTGTGTGGAAGCTGTGAGAGCCATATCATAGCCTGCATTTATATGCCATAAACTGTAAAGTAAGAATAGATAAGTCATATTAATGTCATAATGAGATGACTGAACTGATTGCATTGATTAAACCTTAGCAAAAGAATACAACTTTTAACCTCAAGAAAATTACAGAAATAATTTTTTAGAAGAAAAAGAATTTTTGCTGTTGGAAAAAAAATTTGTCTGTAAAATCACAGAATGATGTTATAATGGAGGAAATTAAGTGCTGAGCTGGAGTCCTACAGTAAAAAGAGTAGTCTCTTAAATGCTTACTAACTTTAAACCATTCTGGAAAATGTTACATTTTTCAGAAATAGTGTCGTTTATTGTTTCCTCAGGCCTCCCATTCTCACTTACTACATCTACATAACTTGTAACTTGGAAGCTGAGAGGAATCAGCATAATACCAGAAACAGTGTGGGAAGAATCAGTGCAAGACAATTCTCATTATGTTTAAAAGATGTGAAGAGCAATGTTAGCCCAGGAACCCACAGCAAAGGTGAGATGTACTCAACAGCCAATGCTCTTTTAATGCCAAACTCAAATTTTGCACATAGTGTAGCAGCTCTGGTCTCAATGCAAAATGTTCTTTCGCCTCACCAGCAAAGGAAGCATTAATGTTCCACCAGAGAACATCAAGTGCCTAGCATGAATCATGCCCTCTCCTCTCTTATCTGCTACTTTACCCATTGCCCTTTGAGTCTAAGGCAGAATGCTTGTTAAGAAGTCCTCAAATTTAAGCCCAGAAAAGACCAAGGAGACTTGGCAATACAACAAATGTTTGGGTTTTTTTGTCAAACCTGACTAATCTATTATTTCCCTGCACAGCTAAGCTCTTAATGAAAACAAGACAAAGAACTGCTTTATCTGAAGATACTGCACGAGAGCTCTGGTGCTGCAGTTTTCACCTCTGCCTGTGTCCTTGGACAATGTTCTTTGGGCTGGCTCCAACACAGAGGAGGTTCTGACCCGTGGGACTGCAAACCATGCCTAAGAGGTCCAGAACCAGCCCTGCACAGTGACTTATTTCACCTGATGAATTTGGATCACTGCACAGCAAAGACTGAGAGCAAAGGGAAGGAAGAGGGATGACAGTGCCTGAATCTTTAGCCCAAACAAAGGAGAAATTTCCCCCAGGCTCCTGATCCTCAAAATACTTGACATGTACTAAATGTATAGAGCAGTTTCCATATATCACTGTCACATAACAGTGGCAGAGCTAGTTGCCTGTTAGAAGCACAACTGCCTTAAATTTCTGTAGTATGCGCCTATTAAATATATAGTTTAAGATTGTATCATCTAAACAAATAAATATTCACACAAATGAGTAGCAAAAGCTATTTTGCTTGTCAATGCTGGGAATCTCTTTTTCACTCAACAGTATATTGCAGTCATTTAACAAAAATCTCTTCCAAGAAGAAAAAAAGTAAATCATATATCAACACAAATATCACACAAAATCTCCTAGTTAGTCCACATATTCAGCATAGACAGAGATTATTTAAATCTAATTTTGCCAATAATATGATCCACAGGTTCCCTACTGACTCTCTAAACCACAGATTGTCTTTCTTCCAAGGAGAAGGAGAAAACAGAAGTGTCTGAAGAATTTCCTCCAATACTGCACACAAAATAGCTGAAAAACACAGTCATAAAACTTTTTCACTAAAATGTTTTGGTGACAAAAGTATTAATACTACAATAATGAAAATTAATAAATGACATATGTCTACAAAAGATTATAGCATATGTCTGGTAACATAATTTTTTTTTATTGCTCATCAAAATTGATCTAAAAGACAAAGTAGATGTGGGAAAGTCAGAGCCCCAGCATTTTATCCTCAGCTTTGTCACCGATTCACTGTACAACCTGAGGCACTTAATTAACCTCGGCTGTCTCCATCTGTACTACAAAGATAAAAATATAGGTTAAGTCCTTGATACCTGTGGGGAAAGAACACTCTATGAGTTTAATAAAACTCCAGAAACCAAGAAATGTTCCACATCTGTGAGGAGAAGCCCTGCACCAATCCAGTGCATATGTAGTGTGCAAAGTGTTCTGAGCATCCTGTTCTCCGCCTATTTTCCATTGTTTGCTAAATACAAACAATTGTACTGGTATCAGTGTGTGATGCTGCATTCTCTATCAAAGAAACAATAAACTCCAGGCATCGGCCTGACCATGGCACTATGTACTTAGAGCTATCCTTGTTCTTTATGTACTGATCAACAGACCATAGGGATTAAAAAAATAGTTCTGTGAGAATGTCTTTCTTAACCCAAAATGAAATCTAAAAATCTTGGTTTACACTTCCTTAAAAACTCATTTCTTAAAAAAAAAAACCTAGAGCTCAATTTTAAAATGAAAGCATGAAACATGTCTATTTTGAAATGAATGATGCTGAATAAATCAATTTTAAAAATAATTTGCCTGAAAGAATTTGATATGGTCATATAAATTCACAATTTGTTTTGGTTGAACAGTGTACTTTTTCTTTTCATTTCTCTGAACAATTTTGCTACTCTCACTCCTAGCTCCAGAGGGTAGAGAAAAAAAGTATTGCTACAAATTTTGTCAAGAGATACAATGATGATTTGCTGAGCATAGGATCTCCTCTAGATCCCTCACTGCTAAGTATGGGTGAGGACAATTCCCACTGCTGCTGTATTTACTTTTTCTTATGTTTTTATTTCACTCTACCATTTTTATACGTTTCTTATTTTCCTGGTGCATCATTCTAAAACATAAGGATGCCAGTCTTTAAACAGACCAACCAGTAAAAATGTTTTCTTACAGGCTGAACATTCAGCAAAGTGCAAACTGACAAGAGAGAACATCACAGTACAATGAACATAAAGTTCAAGATCTAACATATTCACTAGCCCTGCTCTCATAGAGGCATCTCTACTGCTGGGTTGCTGCCTGGCCCATCTATCCCTCTGTGTAGAGCACATGGGACAGTACAGCAGGGTAAGAGTGTGCAAGCATACAGCTAAGGTCTTAATTCACCAGCTTTTTATTTATGTATTCTTGACCAAAAGTACTCTTTCTATATACAGACCATTTTTTTAGAAAAAACAAAAGTGAAACAACTTGCAGGCCAACAAGCAACATTATGATGCCCAAAAGATAGGATAGAAATAAAACTCCATAGACTGGTGTCTATAGAGCAGGTATTTGTTTATTGCAGCGCTGGAAGTGAGGGGGATCTTTCCACCTAACTCACTTGCCTTTGTCAGGTGCTGAGGTTTATTTATACAGAAAATAATGCTAAGTATTATTACGTCATCACATACGTGCCAGAACTGATTTACATAACATGAGCTCATGGTTATTAGGTAATCCTTTGCACTGTGCTTGCGCCTCCCCAGTTTGGTGGTCTTGAGGGTCTCCATGGGATGAAGGCTCAAGGTCTTCTTCACCCTTCAACTTCTCAACTTTGTCTTCAGAGTATGTGCAGTTATGGTGTTCCTTAGTCATTCCAGTTTTAACCAGTTTAGAGTCTTCTTTCTGTGGCTAATCAGCTTCACCTTCACCAGTTTTTCATTAGCACTTGTCCATTTTTGAAACTATCCACTTGGTGAGGTTTCTTTTTTTCCTTTCTATTCAGCATGAAGCACCCAGTTAACTATATAATAGCCATTACATTGTATAGGAAGTTATAATTCAGATTATATTGGTATAGAATGTTATGATTCAGGTTATATTGGTATCTTATCATTTAAGCTATATAAGCATCTTGTAACTTTGGCCTAAATTATATATGCATAATTGCATTCAGTCCCTAAGAGAGATTTACTATTCTTCAGCAGCAATCTGTATGCCAGTGGCAATTCCCAATTTCACATTACACTTCCTCTTAAAGCCTATTAAAAATCAGAAGTCAAATACCAAATATTAATCTTGATTCCAATCATTTAGACCCATTTATTACTGGGGGCAGATTCAAGAACACCAACATTCAGCTATTAAAACAGGGTGCACTTGTGGCATTTTTCTTCCTTGCCAAACTGAAGACAAGATCTCTCCAAAACTGTCTGACCTTAGCAAAAAGACATAGCATTAGAGAGAAGAATATGAAGTAGCTACCACAGTCTCCCCTACATGTGTGGTATTAGTCCTGCTTGGGTAAAAAATATTAAGGCTGTCAGAGGGAGTCTTCCAAGACTGACACAAGAATGAACAAAATTATTTATACCAACACTGAGAGAAAGTTGAAAAGTGCATTCAGAACAAAAGCACATGTTGGGAGCCCAAGAGGAGGGGAAATTCCTGCTTCTGTTGAACAGCGCTATTTTAGAGAACTGCTGCAAGCTGACAAAGTAAGAGGCAGAAGGGAAAGAGGCAGTACTGCCAGAGGTGAGAGCGTGCTGCTGCATGCCCAGGGTCTGTGCTGGCAGCAGCCTTCCAGCAAGCGTCGCGCTTGCTGCTGAGCAGGGAGCCCCTTGGGCATCCTTCCAGCGGGAAGTGGGAGTAGAAAAATAGTTACCGCTAATCACTGTAATAACACAATAATGATCCACAAAATTATCCTTTTCAATACCAGTGAGCGGTATTGAAAGCCGTGCCCATGGGAAAGGGGAGATGAGAAGGAAGGTGAAAAGCAAAAGTGAAGTGGAAGAGAGACAAGAGCGGGGCAGAGCAGCGCATGAGTGGTATCACAGAGACTGCGGTAATGTCAGCTCCCCATGGCTTCTGTGTGACTGGAGAGTGTGTACATGTGGAAACCCAGCACTGCCAGGAAACCAAAATACACTGCCAAACACTACTGCTGCCCTTCATTTATGCTCGTTGGGAGGCATCATTAAGACCTTTTATGGAAGTAGCAGCATCCAAACCCAATTTGAGGCAGAACGATTCTTCTCAAAGAAAGCCACAGGCAAGAGACTGTTACAAGCTGGCAGAGCAGCTTTGACCAGTAATTATTTAGGGACAAAAATGTGTGCATTTGTATGCAATGAGAAACATGCTAGGCTTCTGCTACGTGTATACAGCAGCAAGTTCCATGTGTGTTTACTAGGGCAGTGGACACATACATGCAGTATAGGCAGGACAGGTGCCTACACAGCATATTTCTGTGGAAAGGCAAAGTCCATCTGATTAAACACAATAGATAGACATAAAGAGGAAAATAGATAGACACAAAGAAGAGGTGTGCCCTTTGTTAGAGCATGAAAGGAAGCAACCGCAGTTTGAAGAGATTTACAAGAGCAAGAAACACCCAAAATCAGGCTAGAGTGGATGCACTTGCATTCAGGCGAAATGTGGGAGAATTAAAATCCTTATACAACTTACAGTGAACATCTGAGGGCAGGAATGAAATGCATCTTTCCCATGTAACTTCAGGGCACACACACATGAGGATTTAAATGCACATGTATGGACACAGAAAAAAAAATGAATGTGTATCTTGCCCAGGTGTAAATACTGGAGTGAACACACACAATCTCAGGGCATAAACATAGACGTCCACAGTGCAGGAGGATGCAAGCGTGATGGAAGCATACGGAACTCTGGCACTGTGCATGAGGGTGAGAGGGAGGGTGTGCCAGTGTTTCTGGCGCATGCTCTAACTTCATCCTGGGCTTTTTCCTTCCTGATTTAGGTTTTTTTTCTGCGGCAGAGCAGACTCCATGTCTACAGGGAAGGTGCTTAATGAGTCAAATCCAATCTCTCGAATGCCTTATCAGTTGTGGACAGGCCTGTTTCTGACAGCTGACCTTTCTCACTGCACGCCACTGAAAAACCCATACACCACAAACAATTAACACAATGCTGAAAACACAAAGCTGAAGGAAGGGAAGACTCTAGATCACTATAGACAGCACTACACTAGAAGGAAGAGAGTGATGCACATTAAAATGACAGAAAGCATCTATATAAGAGTTTCATTCCACCTTATTTTGCCATGCACACACTTTATTACCGTCTTTACAGCTTGGCTGTAAGCAGTTATGTGCAAAAACAAGGGTCATGTAAAACAAGAACAAAAAGCGTAGAGAAAATGGAACATTTTTGTGAGGTATACAATGATATTAGGCCCATGCACAAGTAAATATATGTCTGAATAAATATATCCAAAACCGATACGAAGAGCAAAGCTCAAAAGCACACTGAGCAGAGGAGGTAAAGACAAGTATCAGCCTGCCCTCCTATACCTCTGCTGTTGTGGGACTAGCTCCTACAAAAACACACATTAATACATTTACTAAAAAAAAACTAAACTGAATATTGCCTGAGTTAGAAACATCAAAAATAATAAAACTATCAAAAAGTCCCTTCTAGTAATGACAAGGAGGCTCATCCCAAGAAGAGTGCAAGTCCAGTTCTGGGTAAGCAGGAGGCTGCTTCTACTGGGAGGCAAAAACACTTAAACATAAAGTGGACTGTTTAGCCAGTTGTTCCAAGGATTTGTTGCTCAGGAAAGGGTCAGAGAAAATCTGCATGCATTCAGCATGAGACTTGGGCAAACCATACACATTGCATTTTCTGAAATCTCTCTTTACTAACACAATTTTCTGCAATAGATACATGCCACTAACATGCTTGAAGATCAAGACTAATATATCTCAGATTTCAGGAGCAGATCCTAGGCACACAGAATTCACATCTTAATTTGAAAAAGTAGACATCTATCTTTTGTGCAGTAGTCTCCCTGTGTGCAAAAGAGCACAGCCTACCACTATCACATTTTGGTTTTTTACTATTATTGAATTACAAGAGCACAGCCTCCAAAAGGAACATGTTCTTCCATCTCAACAACTCCTTACATGTTCAAAATAGGAGCTAGATGACACTGAGGAAAGTTCACAGATAAAAAGTTTGCCAGAAGCTCCACAGAAGTCATCTGGATGCAGCATCTAATTCATCTAGACACTCGTGGAAAACTAAGCATGCTTTTGAAGATTTTGCATGCAACCCAGACAAGACCGACACAGGAGTGGGTTAAAAGGTACAGAAAGTCATTTAAGGTCAGAGAGTGGGGGAAGCCAAACAGCAGTGCAATAAATGTTTCAGTTTAGCATCTCTGGCTGGTAGTGATACTGATGAACAGAAAAGGTATTCAGGCAAAAGTATTTCAGCTAATCACTAGAAGTATATAAGATCTCTTCAAACCTCAACAAATCAAAAAAGATTTTAGGAATAAATATTTCATTACAGTAGAGGTTTTTTGTATTCAAGTGAAAAAATTATATGTCATGATTGTAATTCTTTCTTAGCTATTCCCATGCGGTCTTTTCATAAATACATATGACATGCACTTATTTCAATGCAATAAAAAATGATGCTTAGTATGTACTGTAATTATCTTTAAATACTTATC
Source organism: Dasyornis broadbenti (assembly GCA_013397935.1). Lineage (NCBI taxonomy): Eukaryota > Metazoa > Chordata > Aves > Passeriformes > Dasyornithidae > Dasyornis > Dasyornis broadbenti. The sequence goes on along the minus strand of VZRN01002464.1, from coordinate 396,210 downwards.
TGCTCATCTGTTTTCATAAATTTCTGAAATTATCCATGCTATTTGGAATAACAGATAACAGCTATTCTATCAGCTCATTCAAAATTAGTAACTTCATATCGTCAATGAAATGACTTTCATATCTTGATACGACAGCACCAAAAATGAGCCCAGCTGCTTTCATTAGTTCAAGCTACTGGGTAGCACAATCTTATTAAAGTCCTGTACACATTATCAAGACTGTATATCAACTAAACCAATAAAAAACAACAGCCAAATCAGTACTTCTCTTCAGTACTTTAAGCCAAACTCTGAACTCACTGGCCTTGATAAAAATAAGGAGCAATTTTACGGCAATCAGTGAGGGTATACTGCTGGATGTAAGACAGCGATCATGCTGGTATCTGTGTTCATGTTATTTTTCCTAAGTCTGTTGCTAGAAGGTCAGAACTGATGTAATTCTTACTCTGACAAGCAAAGTCCAACTGCTATAAAAATTACTTTTCAAATCTCTCTGCTGGAGATGTGACACTGCCCTTGTGCTACAACTACCGTTGAAAAACATGTGTTTCTCTTTCAGCTGAGAAAGGTGCTGCCATTATTTTCCTGGAGATGAGTTCACCCTGGAAGGTCTTGATTTCTGTGATTTTGGGGTTTGGGACTTGGGGATTTTTTAATAGCAAAGACTCTCATTCTAATCTAAACACCAGGGGTATTTGTATATTTTATAAATATTTTCCAATTCCTGTTTTACTGAAGTGTTGTCCCTCTTTTTCCCACACATTAACAACTCCATTAACCCACTGACACCATGGTCTTGCCATTTTGGAACTGAAAGCTGGTCAGAGATTTTTGGAAGTAAGGATGGCAGGTTTGGTCATGACCCATAGAACAGACCCTTGTGTATCCTTGCACGTGGCCAGCATGAAGGAGCATTGAAGCCCACGCTATGTGAAAAATATCACTGTGTTGAAAATACAAGACAATTCTGAAGGTGGACTCTGCCAATTTGTAACCTCAAGACCTTCTAGATTAATTGTCTCATGACAGCTCTCTGGTCAAATGTGCTCAGTTCCAAGAAAAAATAAGTGTTGGGGTTTTTTTTCCCTGTAACTTCAATGTCTGCCACTACTTTATAGAATCACAGAGAAACTGGAATCTTTCTTCATGCTGTCTCTAGCAACAGAATTTGGTCAAAACAAGTTCTACCCATACCTTCATAAGGCCATGATCTATTACACGGCTGCTGAAAAAGGACTGTTGGCAGAATTTGGCCTTCACATTGTAATTTTAAGCGCTTTTCTGTTAAAGCATATGTCAGAATAAGGTATAACTTATTTTCTCACAACTCCGTTGGCTCTGCAGAGCTAAAAAAAATAAGAGGGATAAAATCATATATGAATTTATGGTGCTGATCTATTTGGATATACATATATATGCAGTTTTATCATTACCCACAGAAAACTGGACACAAAAAAAAAGTAAAGAAACTTCACTAAATATTTTTTTCCAATTTTACGCATTTTTTTCTTGCTTGCCGCTATACATCAATCCCACAAAGGCATTGAACAAAAGGAAACTGTATAACTTAAGTAGTCTGGGAAGACAAAGGAGGAAGAGAACTCACTGCACTTAGTACGAACCAATACTGAAAGCTTTTTTAAAGTTACCTGACAAAATACAGCATTAAGCTTTACCATGTCCAGCCCACAGAGGATCACAGTTGTTCCTGCTGTTGCCCATACACTTTCTCAGAGCATCACTTTCCTGTTTCTTTGTCTTACAGATGAGTTACTAGATTTTGAACTTCTGTGATCTTCTTAGCTTGACCATACCACCATGTATAAATCATAAGACACAGCTGGTGCCCTCCTCATCTGCCAATGTCTCCTTGAATGGCCTTCACAATGAATGCTAGTTAAAAAAAGTTCTCAAGCTGCAGAGATACCAGCAGATAAATATTAGTTCTGACTTCAATATTTCATAGCATCTAGTTAAACAAGATTGTTGGCCCCTAAGATTCTGTTTCTCAGTGGGGGTAACTTAAGAACCCATATTCAAGCTCTTACAAGAACTGTAGCAACTCCGCAAAGTTCCTTTAGTTGTGGGTGGTTCTAGTGTGGTTTATACATACGTGCTAAAATTGCTTCATCTGGTAGAATTGAGGCTGTTCAGCCCCAAAAGACAGAAAAGATCCTTGACAGGAACCGTAGTTGTCCATCAGCTACAATTTCTGATAGTCATGCAAGCACCAGTCAGAACAGGCTGTGGTCAGCCCTGATGATCCTTGAAGGAGTTACAGCCCTGCAGGTTTATAAACCTCCAGACTCCATCTGTGCCTGCTTTTTCACCTCTATAAAATAGAGCTCTGTCTATTGGTTGCAGCAGTTACTCTTTCTAGAGCAGAACATATCTTGTGTGTACAGCTCTGCATCAACATTCCATAACCAGTGAGGACTAAAACACAGTTAGGAGGTGACCTTTCTTAGCTGCAAGGGGAGTTATAAAGCAGCAGACAGACATTACAGCAACGGGAAACTTGGCTTCTGCACATCAAGGAGTAACCCTGAGTGAGAGGCTGGGCACTCATGTCTCTGTGCACCAGGCAAGCATGTGGAATACATCACATCAACTACTTCATGGCAGCTGCCCACCTGCATCACCTCACCCTTCAGTAAACACATAGCAGCTCATGCCTCAATGTGAATACACTAGCTTAGCTTGCTTTCCTTTAGAATTAAAAGTGTACTCGTGTTTGTTTTTTAATAGGTAAATTCACAGTCTAACTTGCTTTTGAGTGATTTATTATTATGGTAATAATCTAAGTCAGCTATCTCCCTCCCAGAACCACCCACCTGGTATTATTTTAGATTCTTTCAGCATTTGGGTTTTTCATTGAACTGTTCTCAGACTCTTCTCAAGCTCCCTGAATAGCGCTAGAGACAAATGCACCATTTCCTCAGTTGATCTTCAAATGTCAATGGCTCCAGCCCTCCTTTACCTCCCTGGCTGCATCTTCTGTGAATCACTAACTCATAAACACAATCCATAACCTGTAACATCTGAGTTTATCAGTTATTTTCCCACTGCTGCATCTGCCTGCTTGAGGTGTTAAGCTTCCACTGGGATCGACATACACCTCTGATAAAGGAATGTTTGTTTGCTAACTGCTTCATATTGATGTGTTTACACTGAACACTAACACAGAGAGAGAGGGAATAACAGATTAGGGACCAGTTCAAGCAGGTTATTTTTATAGCACTTATGCATGTGGTTACAAACAGACTTCGTAGGTTTATTTCAATGGGCTAACTTACAAAGAGAAGAATTTTTTTTAGCAACTGGCATCACACCGTGGCAATCAGCTTTAAAGGCACGTACATGGGAAATAACTTACACTTGATGTTCCTGCTTGCTTCTAAATAAGTAAAAATGCCCTTGTACTGTGGTGAATAAAAGCCCAGATTCTAAAATCAGCTGATAACCACAAGAAAGTATGTCCAGTTAGTATTAGAGCATCAACCTCTTTGCAGATTTTGCCAGTCAATTTGTTAGATCTTACTAACAATCTCCTAGAGGTCTCTAACTTTGCCTTCTGCTGACAAGTGTTTCTATGGCCTACCCAGTGCACTGGGTTGCTTGCTTTGAAGCAGCCACTTGGCTGTGGGGGAGCACATCACTGGATGGGCAAGTTATAAATGGCCCATACGTGATAAACACGTATTGCAAAACAATCAGTGTAACCCAGTCACTGATTGTCTTAGCAGAAGCCAGCAACTGAATGAACTATGGATATTAAATTCCTCTCCTGAGCAACTTTTTGAACCAGACAAAGTGCTGATGTACACCCATTAGCCATCTGTATGGCATTTCAATCAAAGATGGCTCTCTTAGCTTCAGATTCATCTCCAGAGTCTGTGTTTTCTGTTTAGGCTGTTAATGACAGATAGGGAGCATGAAGAACAGGGTAGTGATGGAAGACATTTTGAAAGCCAGCACTGAGCATGTTTTCTCCTCCTAAATGTATAGCCAGAGGAAGGGCTCCCTGTAGGAGACACAGTCTCTATCGTCTCACAAGTGAATATATGGCTTCACATGTGCAAGCACACATGCAGCTGGAGCCTCCTCTCCGTGGCAGAGCACACGGTGCCTCCAGAGCAGCTCCCATTAACCTGACATCACTGTCACAGTGCACGTGGGCACGCAGCGTGTTCAGCAGAGCAGGCACCCAGGCATGCGGGATCCTTCATGGTGCATACAGGTACAGCCACTACAAATGCATGCAAAGCTGGGTTTGCACCTGCACATGTGGCAGGTCTGCACATGCAGATTCATGCACAATGACATTCATGTGCACTGCTTGCACGAGTGCTTTTGAACGTGCATGCGCGCACACAGTGGCCGTGTATTTGCATCGGCTGGGCAGGGTTCCCTTCTCCCCCTCTCTCTTTTCTTCGTTGAATGGGAAAAGGCTGTCAGCAATTTCCTTCTGTCAGCAGCTGGGAGACACTTTTCTGCAGTTAGCTGCAATTTGTTTCAATTATGTGTATTAATCACAGCCTGCTCCTGATGGGATTCTTCATAAATGAAAAATTGTTAAAAATCAGAGCTTTTCTTTTTAACAAG